>VXBL01002157.1:2588834-2689131 GCA_013400195.1 Aramus guarauna | reverse complement strand
ACCCATGTGCAGGACCTTGCACTTGGCATTGTTGAACTTCATGTGGTCGCACTGTGTCCTGCTCTTCTTAGGAGCAGAGACTCTTACATGGAGTGAGGAGAAACAGGGTGGGCTAGGATGAGAACAAAATAATTTCTGAGCTTCAGGATCAAGTTATTTGGTTTTCCTATTTGTTTCTGTCCCTGATTTTCCGGGTTAGTTCTGTATATCCTGGTTTTCTTGTCTTTCATCAAGTGGTTTTCAGGCTTTTGTGGTATATTGCTCTTTTAGGGCTAGGCACTGTCTAATACAGCTTGTATCTTTTTAGCCTCTGATCCCTCTGACCTACTGACACCTTTATAACTATCACTGTGCAAGAATTTATTAGTTGTATAAGTAAATATTATACTAATTAAGCATGCAGATTACTAAAAGGGAAAGTAACATTAAGCTCCAGAAAAGCTTTTTGTCGGCTTAAAACGGTTGGCAAAGCATCGGAGTTTGAGAAAACCTGCTCTCCTGAGATCTGCTCTCCTTATGGCCAGTTAGTAATTGAGGGGAAAACAGGTTTTGTCTCATTTCTAATCCACATCTTGGAGGCTTAAAACTACAAATGTGAGCCTGGGGTTATGTAAACTGTTAAATTCTGATGGAAGAGGGAAGATTCTTCTCTCTAGTATGAAAAAATATTAGACCTGCAGACCCTATACCTTCTCAATGTTTCTAGTTTTATCATTGATCTTATAATATTGTTTCTCCTCGTAACCAGATAGTATGAAAAGCTTTAGGTATGTCCTAAAGGCCCTTTAGAAGCTCATAAAGCAATTAAAACGCAGTTCAAACACCATGATCCTTACAGAGAACGACAAGTTTTTTCAGGGTTCAGGGCTGTCAGTATTACTGTCCATCTGTTGATTTATTATTTTGCCCCTAGTCTTCTATTTTTCTGTGATAACCAAAGACGAAGCTCTGAAAGGCTTTGTGCATTGTCCCAACAGAGTGGGGATACTTATATCCAAAGACCAGAGACGAAATACTCTCTCACATTATACTTAGTACCCAGTGTTGCTACAGGGTAGGATAAGGCAAGGATAACAGCTTTAGGTTTGAAGAGACAGAAGTAAGTCTCTCTCTACTAAGCAGTCTCAAAATTCATGATACGGCAGAATGTGGTCCTGTTTCTCAGAGGGAAGCAGCGCTTCACCGAGTGGCACGCTTCGGCACGCTTCCCGGCTGGAGGAGGAGCACTAAGAGGTGTGCACGGCCGATGCTTGCTCCCTTCCTGATGTGATTAGCTGCTTCTGTCGAGTGTTACAGCGGCTGTGGCCTTGGCCTGGCGGGCGTTCCGGTCGGAAACGCAGCAAGGAAGCAAACAGAGATGGTTCCTCGGACCCAAAGAGTCCAATGCTTTCCCTGCAGCGGGGCACCCTCTCCTCCTCACTGCTGCCTGCTTGTGCCCGCAGATGTCTTCTCCTCCGAAATCTCATTTTTCTTCGGCTTTTTGACTCTGTTGAATTTCCAAGGTGTGCGGCATCTTCTCTCAAGCTGTTCCTTTTCCTGGTAAATGACTTACTGATTTTTTCTTGAGACCTTCCATTAACCTTCCTTCATCGGTGGTGAAGCAGCTGTTGTTCTGAAGCCAGGGCCCCTCACGATAACCACTCTGCCCTTGGTATAGATCTGTCTCTGGCCGTTTACCCCTGCGCTGTTTTACCCCAAGGTACAGAACTCTGCAAACCTGCCGGGGATGCCACTCGCTTTTGTCTCCCCTCTGTACAGAACTTGCTTACCTCCATCACGAGGACTTATGGGAACAGTAGGAACAATGGTAATTTGGAATACTTTATGAAAAAATAGATTTCATCAAAAATAATTTTCAAGAGTTACTATTAGTTGATTTAAGTAAAAATGTTGATATAATTGAAATTTGGGGAAAAATAAAGCACAAAATTATTATTTTTTTTAACATAGCAGTAGAAGGGTAGTTACAATGAAGAAGAGAGGACTAATGTGCAACAAATTACCTAAATTGTGAAGAAGAGTATAGCTGAACACATCTTTCACTGCAGAGCTGCATAGCTGGGAGTGGAAACCAGAGGCCGTGCTTGTAGAGAAGAACTTGCCGAGGTGGTTGCGAGAGCTCAGCGTGAGCTCTCGGTCTGATGGTGTGGCTGGGGCTGCCTTCACATTTCAAACAAGTATATATTGATACTCACGGAAACTGTATATTCCATCCTGCTGAGGCTGGGACAGGAATCGTAAATCTGTTTCTCTTTCCTTGAGAAGCAATGATGAAAAACAATATTTAGAGACTAATTACACAAATGATTTAAAAAGTGGAAAATGTGGTATACTGAGAGACTCAAGGAGTCCAATCCGTACTGTTCATCAGAGGAGGTGTGGGACAGCTTGACAGCGGTGGGTGCTGATCTCTAGGTGAGAACAGGAGCTCGACAGTCGGTCAGTGCTCAACAGAAGCTGAACATAGTTGACTTGTGACTCAGAATCTCCTGCAATTGAAATGATAGTAATGGTCAATAACCACAGGGGCAGCTTATGAGCATTTTCTTCTGGCTTTATCATCGGCAACTTTGAAGTCACGTTTGGTTGGAATGTTTGGCTTTCCTCTCGTCCTTCCTTGTTGCCCCCTCTCTAAAAGGTTTGACCTAATTCAGTCAGAATTAGTGCATTTGTGGGGCCTGCGTTATGCACAAGGCTCAACCAAGTTCTTTCTTCTTAGTAGGTGGGATAAATTGTTCCTATGGGCATTTTGGACAAATACTTTTTCTTAATGCCTTACCCTCCACCCCCACCAACAGTAAATGCCATGGATCAAAAATGTTGTTGAAAACTGCCAAAAGCTATCTTTTTATAAAATAGTTATTTTCTGAGAAATAACAGGGTATTTAATTTCTTTACTAAAACACACAGAAATGGGCAAAACCTTTGCAATAAGAAAAATGATTCAAGGAAAGCAGAAAAAGAAAAAAAAAAGATAAATGGATTGTGTCATTTTAAGGACAACTTTCCTGTGACCTGCTCGATTTATCTCTTTAAAAGATCGTGTTAAGCATCTCCATGGTAAGTGCTGGGTTGGGCACCAGCTCTGTTACTTAAACCCTGCATTCCGTTTGGACGAATTCCACCTTTATGGTAGCAACAGCTCTGTTGGTCATCTGGCAAAGAGCCAATCTTGTCAGAGCAATTTACGGACCATAGTTTGAGAGCCGCTGCATTAACTATATGCTGTTTGCCATACTGCAATCAAGAACAGCCAGTTCTGAACTTTGACATCAAATTTCAAAAAAAATTAAAAATAATCCTACTGAATAAGCTTTGATTTCAACAGGGGGAGCTGCATCGCTTCGGCAGAGCCTGCGGCCGGGAGGAAAAAGTCTCTGGTGCTGCAGCCCCTGCTCCTGCTGCAGATACGGGGCTTCCTCTGCGGCCGTGCCGAGATGTTCCGTGCCAGGGAGGTGCTGGGTGCGTGCACAGCTGGGGGCTCTGTCCCCAGCTCTGATCCGCCTGCCCCTGCACAGAGCCCTAGATATCCCGGGTCCTCACCTCGGCTCTGTCCAGCCCTTCGGGGGGAACTGTCTGAGCTGCTGCTCGTCTGGAGCGTCGGAGCTGCAGTTCCCACCAGCTCCTTCCCAGACAGATGCGATCTTGCTCCCGCTGGTGTCGCGGCTGCCTAAGGGCAGCTCCCCGGGTAGCTCGTCTTTACGGTGGCACGGTGATGTGGGGCACAGGCTGCCTTTCCCCACAAATGGGTTGCATGCCTAGTGTGAAAGGTTTTAATGCTGTTGCATGCTATTGCCAAAGAATAACTCCTGGGCCTTGGACCTCCACGTTTTAAAGTCAAACCAAGTGGCCCATGGTTCTAGGTGCTTTGAGAAAAGGTCAGGTTTAAGGTATTTGCTCCTTGGTGTCCCAGGATACCCAGTGAGCATGCTCTCCCCTCTGCTCACACACCGTGCCAGAAGGGTAACACTGCTTTTCCAGTGATTCCCAAATCTTCAGTAATGTGTTTCTTCTTTTCTCAGAAAGAAGGTAGTGACCGGCCTTGTATGGAATTGCAGAGACAAATTAATCCTTGGTGCAACTTGGTTGAAAGGAAACATGTTGTAGCACTAAAGATCATGGAGTTTGTTTTGAGTTAGTCTGTGCCCATGAAGTGCTGAATACTTGTCAGGTTCTCTATAAAGTGCGGTAATTAACTGATTGGAGATGGCTCTTCCAGGGGGTGGTTTTGGGCGAGGAGCGAGGCAGCCCCAGACAGCTCGTGTCAGCAGCGGCGTGTGGCTGGAGCCCTCTCCGCGTGCCCAGGGGCTCTTCCCCGCTGGTGGATGGGTCTTGGTCTTGTCCGTCGCAGTGCGTTCTGGAATGAATGGCTATAAACCAAGAATGTGCTTAGTCTTATGGAGACTTATCTACTCCCCATGTAACTTACTTCAGCGTGCCTTTGAAAACATGGTAGTTTGCTTCTAAAGAGCTTTGCATGCTTATGGAACTGTTGAGAGCTTTAAATATAATTGATAGTGGGAGTAATCAGATAGCAATACAAATGGGAGCTGAGGCTAGAGGCAAATTGTGAGAGTTGGAACCTGTTGCAGACTTTTAGTAGCTAATTATTGAACTATTTATTTCATTAGAACAAATCCAATGATGTTTCAATAATTAAGAATTTGTCTGTGGCATGCTTTCTGTTTCTTGTTGAGCTATTTACTTTAAATTAAAGTGTTCAAAATTCCGGAAGGATTGGGTGCCTTCAGTTGTCTTAGGAAACGATAGGGAAATCTTCAGCCTGCAGAAGATACTATAACCTGGTTGGCTTTGTTAGCATGATGAAATGTGATGCAAACTGATGATGCAAATTCCCCAGGTTTTGTTAAAGATGACTCTCTGCCTGGGCTTTGTTCTTTTTCCTTTTCAACTTCTTCCTGTGTCTACGTGCAGTCTGGGATTTCAGACCCGTGGCATTTGTGTGAAATAGAAAGAGGTTTTGGTCCTTTCTTTTTCTTGCCATTCTCACGCTGGTGCCCACTGGCACGTTATACTGAGGCTGTTACTTTCAGCCCCCTTGAACCACATAGGAAGCCTCTTCCAGCTGACAGCCGTGCAGGCGTGGAGATCCTCCGCCGGAGGGGCGCGGAGCAGAGCGGGGCTGCAGAGGTGTCTGTCACAGAGATGCTCAACCTCTCTCTGCCTTCTTGTATCAGAACTGGGTGCTCCCCTGTCTGGTGTTACTTTGAGTTCTTTCTAGACTCTGCCTTGCTGTATAGAAATTGCCATTTTTGCTCTGGGAACAAGAAATACACCCCTGAGCAGAGGGTGGAAATCTTGACTGGCAGGAGAAAGGGAGAAGAATCAACGCTTCTGATGCAGAAGTCAGTGTGCACTTGGGTGCACTTCCAGCCTGCATTCCCTAGCAGTTTGCTTTGCTAATTGGCAGCAAAACACTTTTCCTCAGCTAAACTGGCGTAAACAGGTACTCTCGCAATGGGAAAGACTGCTGCTCCTTTCTTCAAGAAGGTGTTAGAGGTACTGCATGGTTAGGCCTTAGTAAGTGGCTCCTAATATTGACGCTTGGGTTTTCTGGCACGAGTTTAATTGCAGGCATTGGAGGCAGAACACATGACCAATGGGTACAGCGTGATCTAGTGGATTCCCTGATAGGAATGAGAAAAAAGTTCAATTTTAACTTACATGTTTGTTTTCTTTCAGGCAGATCGTGGTTTCCTCTTCTTCTTACACCCATATGTAATAGATGACATGAGCAAAACAGTGTAGTGCCAGCTTAGCCTGCCCAGAACTGAAGAATCTTCCCCCTTATGTGTTAATATAATGTCAAATAAAAAAGGGGACAATATTTTATAAGAATATAAAAGTTTCCAGTAATATTAGATACATGCGTTTTTATTGGGTTTCATAGATTTATGATAATAGTTATCATTTTCTCCAATGCATTTTCTTGTAGTGGAAGAAATTGTAACACTGAACCCTCTGATTTTGGACAGATTGCATGCAGCAGGCTGTGAATTAACAGCAATTGCAACAGGAATGTGTATGCATTTGTAAATGCTGGGGGAACATTCCTGAGGTCTGCTCATTTTCTTCTTCTCAAAGATGGGTCTTTTTCTTGCCCCTGGGACCTGGGGCTGTGTTCAGTCAGGAGTGCCGTATCTTCATTAATGACCTTCCATTTTTATGGCATGGAAAGTGGATAAGTAGTTTGTTTTAGTCAGAGCAAAATGAAGATGATGGGAGGATGAGATTATGTAAAGTTAAACAAACACACATATATATGTGCATGTTAAATTTGTAAGTGTCTTAGTTTCTTGTTTTCATGGCAAATGAAAATTGTGGAGTGAGAAAAAAGAATCACAAAAGCTACATCAAAACATCATGGAATTGTGTTGTAAAACAGATTTATTATTTTTTGAAGTAGAAAGGAACAATTTGGAAATACCTGTCTTTCAAAGCTAGTTGCCTGGGAGAACAGAGAGAAATAGAAAGCCGAAACAATTATAAATTGCAACCTTTAAAAATAGATACGTATTTCCTAACAAACCTGGCATCTTTTCATCATCACAGCCACATTCATTAACTGAAATATTTATCTGGGATTATGGGAAGTTTAAAAATGCAACAGCTGCTTCATTTGTTTCTTTCCTTTCTGAAGATGTGGGTTATTTAACATTAATTTCCGATGCCTGTTCCTGCTGCGGTTGCCAACAGTTCAACGTGAGGATAAGGCAGCAGAGCTGGGCTTGCTGGGTCGGGACGTGGGTGCTGGGTGCTGGGTGCTGGGATGAACGTGGTGCTGCGGGTGGAGGTGAAAGACGTGAGGGGTGTGCTGGGAGCACAGCCTGGGTGTGCTGCACAGCCACCGCGGTCGTGCCTTTTGGCAGCAGTGCGCACGCAGCTTTGAGGGTATCTGCAGGAAGTAGCTAAGGGCAATACACCGATGGGATCTCCTGTCCAACTGGAGAATTTTTAGGAACTATAAACTTGGGAGATTAAACCCATTATTTTATTGTTACGATAGTTTGGACATGTGTATTTACCAGAGAAACGTGCGTTCAGCCGGTTAAATAGCGTGAAAGAGTCTTTTCCTTTAAAGATGGATGGGACCTGTGTGAACACCCGATGTTGGGCAGGGCAGGAGATCCAGCATGGATCCTGGAGTCCTCCTGGGGTCCAGATCAAGGCAGATTTCCTAGGGATCAGGGTGGTGCAAGAAGCTGTCAGAGACTGTTGAAAGGCCACAAATACCCTGTTTTGTCTCACGGGGTGGTGTCAGAGACTGTTACCCTCTGCTTCTTCTCTCTTTTCTCCTTCTGTCCGCTATGTTCATATCACCACCTTAGAAGATGGAATTTAAGGGACCTTAGGATTTTGGCCAAAGTTGTTCAGGATCTCAGTGGAGAGCATGTGGGTGCTGTTTGGACAATGAAATTCTCTCACTGCGGTCGATTACTTGCATCTGCAGGAAGAGTGTTCAAGATGGGGTCTTCCATACAGATTGAGATGATCCCTCTTCCAGTGATGATGAAGGGGTGCCGTATACAAGACCAGTGAAGTTCAAAGCACCCAGTTGTTGATGGCTAGCCTGTAGATTGTTAATAAAACTGTTGCATTGTTCCTCTGAGTCATTCCTGTGGCTCATTCAATTCCCTGCTCCGCTGGGTGGACTCACACCTTTGGGGGTACAGAGATTCACCTCCCTTGCAACCCATCGAGTGGGACGAGACAGAAGCCTCTGAACAAGCTCCCCTTCCCCCTTTTCCAGCAACAGCTCTTTTATGTAAGAGAGCGCGGTTTACTTTGCAGTGCTGCTCCCTTTGCAGCCAGCGAACGATTATTGGTGTAAGCTTGTGATCAAATGCAGCGCAATAAACAGTTTAGCACGTTACTGTTTGTCAGCTCATTTGGGGTAACTAGCCAAGCGTGCCCACTTGGCACAGCGGAAACGCGAAGCAGAGCGCGCTGGCTGAGTGCTAGGAGAGGGGAAGAGCGGTTGAGACGGACCTGCTTCCAGCTTTGCGCTTTGTGCCGGCAGCTGCGTCGCAATGACCTGCCAGCGTGCTCCAGCCGTGCGCCGGGACTGCTGGCCTCCTCCTGCCTCCAGCTCTGCTTAAATCCCGGCCTTGGGGCTGGGAAGCCAGAGGAGGATCTGTTTAACAAGAGGAGGGTGGTAGGGGAGGTCAGACCTCGTCCCTGGCTCCACAGCTCAAGGTGCAGGATCCTTACTGGGGGTGGGAATTGCATGGGTTGTGAGGGGAGGCTGTGGAAGATTTTCTTTCAACCCAACCATGAGAATCAGTTTTCAGCTCTCTGGGTTCTTTGTTTGGGGCGTTGGGCTCCTTGGAAGTGCTGCGAGCTGGGAGACTGAGCATTACATCCCGTTTCCATAAGGTGAAGGGCAAGATGACGTCTCAGTACAGTATGGGTCGAGGCTGAAGGTTCGTGAAGGTCTTCCTCCCTAAGGTCTGCTGTGGGGATGTGCATAGGGTCTACACCTCAGTGAGGCTGCCAGGCAAAGAAGCCAATTCCTTCCAAGTTCATCCAAGTCCTGCTCTTTCACCAGTGTGCTGAGGCCGATACCTCTGGAGTACTCAATGGCTGCCAGCAAACTGGGACTTCTGCCAGAGAAATCTAACAGAATGTGTCGAAAATAAATGTAAAGAAGTGAAGTTACGATTAGTGGTCCATGCTCTCACGTGGTGTAGCTTCATTTCCATCAGTGAGGCAGAGCTTAGCTGAAATTCAAATCCCTGCATAAATAGAAGTGGGAACCTGATTTTTTTTTCCCAAATGGTGAGATGCCTTTTGATGAAAAAGGTAGAAATTCACAGAAAAGCACTGCAATTTTTTGGCATCTTGGTAAAAGAAACACACTATCTGAAGCTTTTGAAAGATCCTCTCGAATAATAAAAAAAAAGGCAGGATGCAATTAATTTCAAAATTCTCTGAGCTCTTTATGAAATCCAGCTGGTGATATCTCCTTCTTCCATAGACAAGGAGATGACTGTAACTCCTTACAACTACAGGTCTTGGGAGCTCGTATTGAAGAGATGTACTAAACTAGGAAGAAGAAAAATTGATGGGATGTCTCCTTAGATGAAACAGAAGCAAAAGGCACCTGGCAAAGTGGTTGGTAAAGTTCTTGTAGAATTGCTGGTAAAAGTCTCTGCTTGTTTGCATACTCCACTCGAGGAGTAACAGGCTTTTTTAGCTCAGTGCATCATTTTCCTGTGGGCATGTTTCTGTGTTGTACAAGCTTGCAGACTGTAGCTGACAAGCATTGATATCGTCATCACAGTCATCATTACCTTCTGCAGCAGCTGAGACCTGGCCATCTCAGGGGTGTCCTTGTTCGGTTGGCATCTTATTTCTCTGTCTGCAGTAAGTCTCCCATTGGGCCCCATCCATAATATTCACAGGCATCAAAATAGTCTCCTGCTGCCGTAGGGACCTTTTTATGTCTCTGGCATATAGAACACACATACGCTGTTCAGAAGAGGGTATCATAGAAAAATGATAATTTATTAAAGCTACAAAAGATATTTATAGTATAGTTCATGTGTGACAATAACAAGGAGTAAAAGCAACCAGATGATCTAAGATGTTGGAGCTGGAAGAGCTAGTAATATTTTTTCACACATTTAGTAGCTTTGGAGCTTTGATCTGAAACTAATGTATGTTTTTTGACCAATACAGGCGTGGTAGGTCGAGTGTTACACCAAAGGGACAGCAGCTCTAATTTCGTCTCTAAGCAGATTCCTCTGTTTATGTTACTGCTGGAAACTGCTACTTCAGAACTTACTTGTGATGAATGGGTTAATTGACAGTAATGCTCTGCTACTCAGAAGCCCCGAATCTGACTATTTTCGAAGTGTTCTTACTGCAGTGCCTGGTCTCGGAGCCTTTCCTGGATGCGGCCCGTTCTGCGGGCAGGGGAGAGCCGCCCAGCAGCTCCGGCGTGGAAGCAGAAGCGCGTCGGTTCCGGCGATGCCGTGGCTGCAGTCGGCGCGTGCCGCTGCGGTGAGCGCTGCCAAGCGGGAGCTCACCCCAGAAGGGACGGGGCTCTCGTGCGGGTGTGAGCTGGTGGGAGAGCAGGCTGAGCTGAGCGGCAGTGAGTCTGTTGTCTCGCTTGCTGCCTGGCTAAAATAAGGTTTTTACAGCAGAAATACTCCCCGGAGGCTGAGCTGTCAGAGAGAATCTCTGTGTGCTGCACAAGGCTTTGTAGTCGTGTTGTGTACCTATCGGTAAAACTGAGGTTGTGTCTAGCGTGCTCTCGTCTGTGCTGGAAAACCTTTTGCGACCCTTTGGATGGCAGCTACCGCTCCTAAAGGAAGAAAAAAAATTGTCAGAACTTGTTTAGGCTGTAACCTTCAAGGAGGTTTGATGTAGGTAGCTATGCAAATGTGAGAGAATGCTGCTAAGAGTTTATCAATTTCCAATTTAATTGCAACAATAGTGCACAAACCACGTATTATCATTGCTGTGCACAGGCTTATGCATGACATTAAAAAGCATAGCAAGGGATAGCTGTTGCTTTGTACCTATTATCTGTAGTATTGATAGTATTCAGCAAGTATTTTATAAAGTTCTCTTACAGAAGAGAGGAAGGATAGTCCAGAGAGAGGTGAAAATGTAAGGTTTAAAAAACCCCACAAAACCAACCCCAAGCTGACCTGTCAGTTTGTATTGACAAAACTTCAGAGAATCAACTAAGGGAATTTATAAACTGTAAAATGTTTGTAAGGCACATGGTACCAAACTGTAAATGCTTGCAGTAGTCATAGCTGTTGACACCAGCAGGTTTGTGTACTTGTCTGTCTTTTACCTCATGGAAATAAAGGAAATGTGAAGGAAGATTTGATGGTGTTGGAAGAGCTGGAAAAGTCAAAAGGTGAGCTGCTGTAAGCAAACTTGTGTCTCAAGCCAAGGAAGCAAGCTAGCAGTGCTGGCGTGACCTCGGCGTCGACTACAGAGGGATACAGCCTGAAGTAAATCAAAATACCTTTTGCACCTGCAGAGCAGGGAGAAATCGGCCCCTTTCCCACCAGTGTCAGAGCTGCAGAGCTGTCCCGAGACAGGCACGGGCCCGAGCAGGACGTGAGACGCGTGTTCCCGCTCGCCGGTGTGTCTGTGAGTCGGATCCCGCTCTGGTGCGGAGGCAGAAAGTTGCCTTCCACATAAATCAGGGTATTTCCCACGTCGGCACGGCAGTCGTAACTGGCCAGACGGGAGATGGACTCTGTTCGCTTCCCTGCGTAATTCCGTGTCCTGGTGCTGGCCGGGAGGAAGGGAAGGTGCCTTCCAGGGGCTGAGTCGGGCTTGGGAGAAACCTGGGAAATCTGGGCTCTTGACAGGCTATACGTCCCTAGCTTTCACATACGCTGAGCATGAATATCAGCCTGTCAAAACCCCGTAGGAAAGAAATCGACCTCATTTGCAGGTAGCTAAACAGAAATTTCTTCTCAGCCTCACAATATTATGAACATTTGTTGTTCACAGAAGCCATCAAATGTGACACAAACTGTATATACATAGGAAAAATAACTTCTTTTTCATTTTCTTCATGTAATTCTTCCATTTTTGCTATATCAAAATGTGAGTGGAATAGACAAATCCTGCCTGCCTGCCGTCAGGGCTGGATTCGGGACTTACGTTGCCTTTGAGCGTTGCCCAGGTGGACCCTCAGGCACCCTGTGGCATTTACTGCGGTGGGAGCACGAATTCGGTCTCCTTCTCCCAGCTGGTTGATATTTGTTTCGAAGCTGTCCAAACCTAACAACAGGCTGTAATAACCTAACCTGTGCTGCGTGTGACAGAAATTGGCTGCAAACAGGCAGAAGGGCCGATGCTGCCTGTGGACAGACGTGTGTGCAGCGAGATGGCGTCTCCTGCATTTCCGTGGGAAACGGGCTAAAGAGCTCTCTGGCGTCTGGAGCATCAGAGCAGTGACGGTGAGGAGGATGGGCAGAAGGTTTGAACGGGTCACAGGGATTAACCTGTTTTCTCAATTACAAGAGATTGTTCCCCCAGACCAGAAGTGTGTTTGGGGTCTCGGAGATGCTGCTGTTTCCAGCGTGCCATAAATAAGCCCAGATAGGTCGGTGCCTGTGGGACCCGCTGCTGAGGTGACAGAAATGGTCTTTTGCTGCAGCTGCTGAAGAGGACAGGTCAGCAGGAGATGTTCAAATGGAGCTGAATTCAAACCTTTTTACATTCCTTCACCCTGAAAGAGAAGACAAAGAATTTTGTGTCACGTTGAATAAAATGGTTCATAAACACCGATGTGTGAGAAAGTTTACTTTTCTGTCATTGCACTTTGTATCCGTTAGCGTAGTGGATAAGGCACCTGGCACAAACACCTGGAGGAGCAATTCTGAAAGTAGTTCAGTCTTCTCAGGATTTTTTCAAGGCTGGATCACCCTTGGGATCCTTTAGTTTAACCATTTACTGGGAGTTGGACTCGATGATCACCAGGAGTCTCTTGAGACACTCTGTGATTTACTTCTTGAAATACTGATAGATAACCTAAACTCTCACATTTCTCCTGATGTTATGCTGGTTGAATGAGGCAAACTCAGAGGCAGGAGGGCTGCCTTTGGGTAGACAGCTCTGCCTGTGTGGAGTCAACAGAAGGGGACAAGATGGTCAACTCGAGATCTATAGGGTGAATTTCCTCTATACTTTCCATATGTCTAGAACTTGCATGACTGCTAATTTTTTCCCCAAATGACTTGTGGGTTATGGTCAAAGAGCAATTGGGACATGTGAAAATTTAGATGGTAACTCTGTAGCCAGTTGGTTAGGACTTTCATGTGATATGTGAAATATGAAGATTAGCGGAATTAAATATCAAATTTGCCAATAAGTTATTGTTTCTAAAAAGCTCAAGATATGAACAGGTGCTTAATTCCAGAGAAAAAAAAAGCATTTTTACTTTTTGAATGGAAATGGCAAGATTGAGTCTTTTTGACTTAGAGGGGGCAAAGGAATTTAAGACAGAAGGGTGAAATTTGGTTGCTTTGGGTTGAGTGTAAATAAGTCTAGTTTCTGTAAATAAGTCACTGTTACAAGAGCTTAAAAAAATCCCTTGATGTCAAATGTTTCAGAAGCCAACATCAAATCATTTAAAATATTGAAAATCTTTTGTGATCCATACTGTAACCTCCAGACATCAAACATGCTCAGGATTTGTAAGATTGATCCCAAAATGGCATAGAACAAAAAGGCCAACAACAACAAAAAATAATAGTCAGTTAGACATAGTGAGATGCCAGAACAAAATGTTGCAGCCTTGTATCTTGGTCTTGTGCCGCCATTAATTAAAAGTGTGTAGATGCTTTTAATGTTGGTACCACCTCAGCCTGTGTGCACTGAAGGTAACACTGGAACTCTCTTTTGACTATGATGCTAGAGGAACAGACTAGAAAAATGTGTTCAGATGTGTATAAGTGTAGCGAGATTTAAGATAATAAAGTAGAATTAGTCAATTCTGAATCATCCACATAGCAAATGAAATATTTCTAAATGTAGAAATAGCTGCTGAAGGCAGCCTCTGAGCTGGGGTCCCTTCTAGTTCAAACAAAAGCGTGATTCTGTGCATCTGCAAAAATGTCTTTTAAAATAAGGTGGTGCTTGAGAGAGGAAAATTAGTCTTACACAATGTATTCCCTTTGTAATGTTTTTTTGTGCTTACTGTGCGGTTGTAAATGAAAGTGCTGAGACGGAAGGTTTCTAATGGTTGAGTTTATCATATATTGGAAGAGTAAATCTTTGATGATTTCTTTGCACCGTGTTACCACTCAGCTTTGTCATGTTTGCCATCTGAGTTACCCAGCTGGAAATGAATGTTCTTTCGGTACTTGAACAACTAAATGACTACCAAGGTGTGCCAGTACATGTGCTTTGTTTGTGGCGTGGCACTTGACACTAGTTAAGAAGTCAGCTTCCTCTTGGCAAATACCTGTTTAGTTTTGCTTATCTTAAAGCTAGGCAGAACTGCAGGAAAAGGTAGTATCTTTAATTAGGTGGAACCGAGGTATTTGGAAAAACAGAAGCACTTTCAGGCTTAGGTCTGATGGGACTATAAGCCTTAAAGCTTGTCCTTTTGCTCCAACTGTCTCAGCAGTTTTGATAGTAGATACCATCTCTTATCTCTCCTTCCCAAGCCTGACTTCTCGTTTAGGTTGTTTCAGATAGCCTGGTTATTACTTCTATGCCTGCCTAAGTAGGAAACCAGACTTTTTTTAAGGGGTTGCTGGACACTCACTGCTAGTTCTGCAGCACTCGTACGGTAAGACTGATGCTCCTCACCTTGAGCCTTCTGCATCCTGGCAGAGAAGCCCCTGGGAGCAGATTGTTTGTAGGTCCCAGGGCTCAAGACTTGATCCCATACCCATGCGCAGTGTCATCATTCTGACTAGTTCTCCAGACAGGATCCTAAACCGGTGTAAATTAGCGCAGCTGCAATGACGCTACCTCAGTTGAAACACTGCATTTTGGTTTGTTTGCTTGTTTGTTTTTTTAAAGATAAATATTTTTATTACTTATCTTGCGATGCCACAGGGCTCCTGTTGTACTCTACTTGGAAACGAGGGTACCTCCACACAGTGCAGTCAGATGCACGCTCTCATCCTCAACTCCCGGTAGGCCACTGTGACCCATGCTGCCAGGAAAAAGCAATGCTGCTGCCTGCGTTGCCGTTGATGCTCTGGGTTTCTCAGCAGGACCTTGGAGGTCAGGCATGGAGCTGTGGTGGTGTGGCTGTCCAGTTCCAGGCTCTGCACTGGCTGTCCAGAGGGTTGGAGCACGGCCAGAATGAAGCCCTGACTTACAGACCTACCCATTCTCACTGATCTATTGTCTTCATCTTCTGCAGCAGCACCACAGGCTCACGGACTGGCTCCGTTGTCAGGAGATAAAATTTGCTTTTATTTATATCCTAGCTGCATGACCCAGTGAGTCTGCTAGTCTAGTGTCTGTCACACATAATTCAAAGTAAATAGATCCCAAGGTAGTTAATCATATATTGGGCACAAATCATTTACAAATTCAAACAGAATGTTCCCTTTTTTGAAGGTTTAGCAGTGGGGAAATTTAAAACCAGAGTATTTCAGCTGAGTGTCAGGTTTAATTTTCACTTACTAAGAATATTAGTTTGGATGATATTTATTTAAGAAATTTGACATTAAGAATTTATTCATAGCAAATGCGAATACCTTTGAAACCTTTGTTCTCAGTTGAAACAAAATGCTTTGTGCGATTATTAAATGCTACTCTGTGAGCTCTGAATTTCAAATAAGAGTTGGGTTCAAAAGCGTCCCAGTGGATTGAAGAGTAGATGGAAGAGAGCGACTGTGGACCTGCTGTCTGACCTTGAACAAGTCGCTTCAGTGCGTAATGCTTCAGTTTGCACCTTGATCTGCGCGGTAGAGTAATTACACTTACCCGGCTTTGTAAAAGTGGAACTAGAATTAATTTTTATTCTCTCCAGCATAACTTCAGAATACTTTTGTTGGTATCAGGAGGAGTATATGAGACCACTTTGTGGTTAGTGTTGTACATTGAAAACTGGGCAGTCTGGATTTGATCCTTGATTCTGCCACAGTTTTCCTGTATGACTTTAGAAGAAGTCCGATCTTGTCATATCTTGATGCCCCTTGGTGTTTTTTTCTCTTAATCTTCCCCTTTCTTGTTTCTGGAAATTGTAGAAGGAAGGGAGATGGCTGGACACAATTTGTGAGAGCAAAGTTGATGCTACTGTGTTTTTGAGATCCCAGGCATGTTATTAGTGTTGAATCCAGTTCACCTCACAGTTTTGCATTTCAGTGACCTCCTCTATGTTATTACAGTACCATTAAAAATGAATAGAGTTCTCCTCCCCCTTCAGTATTGGTTAAATTCTCCATATGCTGGTAGGTTAAATGAGTATTGAACTGTTTAACTTTAATTAAACAGCAAAGTCTGGGGAGAAGCCAGGAGCACACTGTCAAATTAAAGCAGTTGCCTGTGTAAACAGCTGCCCATAAATCAGATTCTCTTGTATACATAACAGTTGTTAATTGAATAATTACCTAAATTTCATGTCTTAATTTTTTCCTCAGGAAATGCATTACACTTACTCGGAAGTATTGGATATTTTAGCATGTTTTGTTTCAGCAAAGCTTAAGGTGCAGGATACGTGCTGGCAGGCATGCAGAAGTGGTTGTGTCCTGCCTGCTGTCCTGCAACGGCCTCGGCAGGACATACCCCGTCGTGCTCCGGTCCTTGGGCAATCCCGGCAGGACACCGCTAACAAATCTGTGGGATGCCTTCCCTGTTGGACAGAGTTGGTCGTTCGGAGGGGTCTGGGTGGTACGGGACCTGATGAAATGCAGAGCCACATGGAGTCTGCTGCTACTCGAGGTGGGGTAAATCGCGGAGAAATGCATTAGAAATGGTGGTGTCTGTCTGGTGATGGGGAGAGGGCTCCACGCAGCTCTCCACGTGGAGTGAGGAAACGTGCACTGCTTGCAGAGCGGAGCAGGTTTCACTTGTGCGGCCGTGTCCCTGCCCGATGGCAGATTTATGGGGTTCTCTATAGTCAGACCCACCTTGACTGCAGAAGCGCTCAAAGATATCTTTTCCTAAAAATAGGAACTGCTTAACAATTCCATTTCAAGAGTGGAGTTAGAAAACAATCACAAACCAGTGCTAGTGTGGGAAACATTTGCTTTGTATTTTCTGCACTAAAAGTAAAAGGGAGCTGAAAATGTTTGCCCTGCTCTGTTGATATCCCTCATGAACTCTTCCTGGGATGAGTAAGACCGTTGTTATCTTCCTGCAGAGCTGTTTTAAGCAAGCTGCTGCTCATGGGCTGCTGTTTCCAACATGGACATCATCTCGCATCCCTGTGCATCTTCAGGTGCATCGAGAGAAAGCAGCACAGTTCAGCTCCATCCCAGCCGGAACTGATGCAGCGATGAACTCCCATACACGGAGCCCGGCTCGTCATGAGCGTGACTGCTGGAGAAACGTCCATCTGGTCAGATGAATCCCATACCCTGTGGTTTTTTGGGAAGTGATTCAAAGCAATCCATCATGCTGTGGACCGTGGCAGCCCAACTTGGGGGTCAGGCCTGATGTTTTCCGATTGGTAGCAGGCAATTCTCAATGTGCACAAAAATACAAAACCTGATCTTTATTGAGCAGTTCATGTTTGCTGTTTTCCCCTGGATGGAGCAACAAATCTGCTCGCTTTCTGTTCAAGAGGAGAAAATACACGTCTTTGCAAAAGCCTCTTGCCTTCTCCAAGGCTCTTGTCTGTATCCTGTGCCTTTATAAACACGAAGTTGCTATGAAATCCCTCTCTCTCTGGGGAGATACTCTTTGCTTGTGTCTGTGTGCCTGTGCATCAGTCCTTTGCAGGGATGTAGTCTGAAGGCCGCAGCCTTGGGGACAGGATTTAGTATTTAGCTCTGCCCATGGTTTCCCCAAGTCCCGCTGGCTCGCAGGATGCCACGTGCCCCTCTTGCCTTAGGGCACACTGGAGCATCACTGTGGGTTTCCTTCCCCAGCAGCCCCACAGGTTCAGGTCAGGCTAAACCGTCTCCAAAGCATCGAGGGGAATTCTGGAGTTAGGAGCATGCAGCCCAACACGTGTCTGTGAGGTCCTCACCGTGTAGTTGTGAAAATCTGCAGCCCGAACGCAGCTGAGTTGCTGCCTTGAGGCTGTGGAGCTGTGTGAGTAAATGAGAGACAAAGATCTGAGTAGCTGTGAGAGAAATCCGTAGGGAAGCGCTACTCAAAGCATTGGGCACGCAGGGTAGCATGGCCTTGGGAAACTAGCTGAGAAGGAGAGACGCTTGAATCTGCAAGCGAAGTAGCACTCTTGCTTTTCCATTGTTTTGGGCACCAAAAGCAAAGCAACAGGAAGCAATATAAGCTTAGGAAAAATGACGTGTGAAGGAGATTAAACAAACTCAAGTTCTTCACAATAAGTGAAGGCAAGCCTGAGCAAAGTGCAGAAGGCGATTGGATGCCTAAATACTTGAGGAAGAAAGGCAGCAACCTCTCCACACCCCTGGTGAGGAGGGTGAGGAGCAACACGCTTCGCAGGAGACGGCGGGAAAGAGAGGACTGGGCTGAAGGAAGACATTCTGAGTCTCCAGCACTAGGGCTTCTTGAGCACAGATTGGGCAAGTGTCCGTCAGGATTGACACAGGTATGCTCTGAGTGCGAGAGAGGGTGCTGGGGTGGCGGAGAGGGTCTCCAGCCCCCTTTGCTACAGCTGTGTAAGTCTTCTGCATTCAGGTTGGCTGAAGGTCCTTCGGTTTTCAGGGCGCAGCTGCAACCACACTCCTCAAATGGCACACCTTTTGTGGGTGCACAGCAGAAATCTCCTGAGCTAACCTGAGAGCAGCGCTCTGAAGCGCGGATAGCAGAATGTTTTTAACGTAGGACGGGAGTAGCTGGCTCATGGAGCATAATTGTGCTCCCAGGACGGCTCTTTTGTCAGGGGCAACGTGGTGTCTTTGTAGCATGAAACTGCAGCAGTCGATCTGACGGTGTGTTCCTGGCTGCAGCCAGCACCCTCTCCTCTTGGGCTGGGTTTGTGCTGCGGTGCGTGCACGTAAGGATCTGGCATGGTAACAGAGACTAATAACTCTTATTTCAATATACTGACATGCCTGGCAGTGAAACCCTTCCTTAGCCAACCTGGGCAAGATTTGACGTTAGGGAAGTGTCTCAGCTCCTGCTATTCAAACATGCATATTTTTTCTCTGTCACTGTTCAAAAATTCTGAGTTCCTTTAAGCTCAGATTCAAAACAAGGATTTACCATGTATTTCAGCTTTTTTTAATGTGATCTGGGAGAAAAGCATCAGTTTCTGTTTGTTCTTGGTGTGCTGGATACGGCTCCCTTAGGTATGTCAGTGAGCCTCTGGCACTGTGTGGAAGAGCACCCCGAGGTTAGAAAAGCTTTTATCTGTCCCATTCGTTTTAGAATATAAAAGAAAAATCTGAGTCTGCATCTTTAGCTGCCTTAAGTTTGTGGAATTCCTTTGAAGTTTGCTCTCTAGTATGCACATATGAAGAATCATGATGATTTTAGTGAAAATCTGTTAATACTAATGTCTTCTTTATCACAATAATGATGAATTTTGATCAATCCTAAACAAGATCAAAAGACGTCAGCCTCTCCTCTGTGTTTTATCAGCATAATGGAAACACAAATATACTTAAAACACTGCAAATGATCCAGCACACGGTAGCTGAAAGGAACCTCAACTGTCTGAATTATACATTAGTATCCGAGTGTAATAACCCGGATTGTTTGTGCTGTACGTATTTTGCTGAAAGGGAAGGTACTAACAGATGGCAACAGTAAATTCAGTAATGCTCCCCGCAGCGCTTGAAATAATCGATGTGCACGGGTGTATTCACCAAGCAAAGGTCTCTTTCTTGAAATCGCCCAGCGATGGCAAATACGGGGGGTTCACCTCTGACAGGGGCAGCCAAGATACGCGCTGCGGGTGGTGACGCTTAGAGCGGCATCGGTGGTGACGGCAGAGGGTTCTGACGGTGAGGTTTGGATCGGGTTCTGGGACGTCCTGGCAATCCCGAGTAGAGGAGCGATGGATGGCTGGTCAGCTGTGGGGCCAGAGGCCACCCAGGCCTTTTAGCACTGGTCTTACCGCTCCGGGGGAAAGTGGGTGTTCATTGACACTGCCCAGAAACATGCAGAAAATTTTGCTCCGATGCTCAGGACAAATTTTGAAAAGATAAGGTGTGTTCTTCCTGTAAAAGTTTGGAGTAAAACTGTACATTTTCAGTCTTGAACATCAGATTCCCCTTTTCAGTTATTTTTTACTCATTATTATACAGTCAAGAAGAGCTGTGGAAAACAATATGCACATGCTTATTTTTTGTGTTTACTTTAATGAACAGCTGAGAGCAGTGAAAGGTAAGCCATACTTAAACTCATAAAGCAAGATCGTAACAATTTTATACAATTTATAGGGTTTATTTAATGAGCTTGGGCAATACAGAACGAAAATTGCTCCCAAAGGGCCCCAATCAACTAGAATATTGAACTGGAAAGCAGACCGTAAATTGTGTTTTAACTAATGTCGTGCAGCTATATACTTTTTATGGAACACGGTTTCCCGCGTGGAGAAGCAGCGTTGCCAGTGGTGTTACACACACCCCTTGCCGGGTCTGAACCCGTCCGGGACGGTGCGAGGCTGTGGCTCTGCGTACCTGGTAAGCGGGGGGCTCGAAAGAGCAACGTGTCTTCGGGGATCTCTCGACTTTGCCATTGCTGTTGTAGGTTTAGTCTGTGCCTGGCGAGAGGAGGGGAGGCGGGGGGCTGCCGGGCTGTCGCTGGTCCCGGCGGAGGAGCCGCTACCCCGGCCGCTGCCTGCGCCCCCAGGGACAGCCAAAGGCGTTTCGGTTCCCAGCGGGCACCCCTTACGGAGCAGGCTTCGCCTGGAGAGTGGGCAGAGAAGGAGAAGGACTGTGACTGCAAATCACAAAGCATTAATCTCGGTGAACATGGAGAGCGGTTGAATTTGGTGGGCTTCTTAAAGTGTGACTTTTTTTTTTTTTGCTAATGCTGGAAAGACACACGCAGTGGCTGTACGAATGAGGTTTTATGCCTGAGAACTTGTCTAGGACAGTATATAAAGAAGGGTAGTTCTCTGGGCTTTTTCCTGTGATATAGATGAGTATGTTGCTGAGAAAGGCATTTTTTTCAGCAGTGAAGCTATAGCCTCTCTTTGTTCTGGTCTTCTCCCAAGTCCCTCACTTCTCAGACTTGCTTCAGGAGCAGTATGGGAATCCTTCAGAGTTAAAAAGTGCAGGAATGGTATCAGTCTTACACGTCAGTATGTGTTTCATGTTTAAGTGTAAAATCTAATAATCATGAGGGCATAGTTTGAGGGATTTACCAATCTGAAACTCTTTTCAGATCAGTTTTCCTCAGTGATGTGTTTGATTATTTTTTTTTAATCTGACTTTTGAGTTCAGCCACAAGATGTGAATGTGAATCTTTGGGAGATGCAAAGTGTAATTCTAGCAGTCTTGGTTTGTGCTTGCATTTTTCTGACAACTTACTCTTTGTAGTTGTTCCCTTACTGATGACAGACACTGAGTAACAAATTGAGCGAAATGAACTTGTATGAGAATTTGAGTGAAAGAAGATTATACATTATTTAGGTCTGCTGATATTTGGGGACTCATTGTTACACAGCTAACATCTCAAAATGAGTAAACATAATCTAAATAATCAAGTGTGCAATTCAGGTCTGATTGAAGGCAATGAAACTGAAATCCCGTTGGCTTCAGTGGATAAAAACAACAGGGCACTTCCATGCAGACAGAAGAAGAGAAGAGATTTCTCAAGGGTAGGGTGAGCAACGGGAGTAATTGTGCTGCCGTCCGAATAGCGTCAGTGCGGCGGGGACACGGCTCTGGCTTCTTTTCCCTGGAGAAACGAGTGTTCAGAGTCCTGCCCTCTGCCCCGTTCCAGTCTTGCTCTGTTCCAGCGGACCCGCAGCAAGGGAGGAGAGCCGTACCCGGGGCGTTCTGCCCTCGCCTGGCCAGGCCAGGTGCCTTCCCAGAACAGGAGGGACACCACCGTCCAAAGCTCCTGCATTTTGCTGCCTGGAGGCTGTCCAGCCCCGAGGGAAAGTCTTGGGAATGAGGCAAACCACCAGCACTGCTTTGTTCTGGCACAGCCCTCCTCTGGTTTGAGTGTCGATGAATCGATGCGACGCGGTCCCAGGCAGACCTGCGCTGGCTAAACGGAGCTCTGGTTGGTGGCCAGGCAAGATGGCAGTGTGGTGGGCCTCTGGAATTCCATCAGGAGGGATGTCATGGCATTTATATTTAATATAGGCACGTTGGACTGTGCTGGCAATAGTGAACTGAGTGCGGTGGAGGAAGTGAGCACAGTGACGGCTGCGTGCCAGGTACCCGCTGCAAATGCATCTCTGTCAGAGAGACAAGGCGACTCTGTCACCCTTTCATCAGATGTAATTGAATGCCTACAGAGGTGGTAATTACAAATACCATCCAGGCTGCACAGCCTCATTTGTCTTTGTTTATCATCAGAGCAAGTATATTGATCATTACTAAAGCATTAAATATCTTTGGAGAGGGACAGGAAAATCAGATTAATAAAGCCTGACGTGCATTATAAAATGCACTTCTCCATGAAAGTCGGGTTTGGTAAATACAGAAATGACAAATGAAATTACTCTTTTAGCACTCCGTTGACCTAGTAGTGTTATCCTGGGAGAAACGGCATCTCAGAGAAAGCCACTCTGGATTTTTATTACTCAGGTCTGTCTTTGTATTTTGGAGCCAACTGAGTCACTTTGTGTTTAACTGTGTATGTACAGCTTTGAGATTTAATATACTCTCTGGATTATGAACCTGACGGCAGTGGAGTCAGTGGTATGAGACCAGTGTGATGGGATTGTAATGAAAAGCTGGTGAATAAAACTCTCCAGTAGAGACCGTGGCTCAAAGCCTGTTTAAGGAGAAGGCAGGGTAGCACATGCTCGAAGGATGGCAGAGCCCATCAGGAGTGCAAGGGGCAAATGACTGGAGTGGTTGCCTCTTTACATTGGTGTAAACCAACGGAATTTGACCTTTTGCACATTGTTCTGATATCAGGTGTTACGTTTTTATCTCAGGCAGCAGAACATGGGTGTTTTTAGTCCAGACTGGTATTTCCCTCACTGTGCTCTTAGAAACAATTTTGCCAGTAGTTTCACTAGTACCTTTTAGCTAACTGCTAGTGGTTACCAATTTCCCTTATACACTCCCTATTACCTAATAACAATATTTTTAGAGAAATGGCCAGGAATATACCATGCAGGCTCAGTTTTTCTCATGCTGAATTTTGCGAATTGTTGATGTGCTATAGCAAGGAACAAAGTTTCTCATATTCAGTTCTAATGAGCCTTCATCAGTGCTATATATACAGAAGAATTAATTTACAGTATGTCAAAGTGCTTTGAAATCTGGCTTAGCTCAAATACTCCTTAGAAAAAATTTGTCAGATGCTTAAAGTCCTTCCTCTCCCAAAATTACGACCTATTCTCACTAACATCTACTGCATCTGGATAAAGTTACTCATGCAGATATTCCCCTTTGATAGAGCAGTCTTCTGTTAGATTATTTGCTTGGCATGCAGATGAATCCAGCAGATGAAAATAAAGATATCCACTTGCTAAATTGGTAGTTTCTTAAGCTTTTCCTTATGTTACAAAGTAGGAAACGTTAAGACACGTGCTCAGCTGGTAGGTAGGTAGCAGTCATCTCTAAGTTGTCCTCAGTGGTTGGTGTTACTTTATGCTTGGCTGAAGATTTGGTACATTAGTGTTCCCCCGTGGGCTGGCTTTAAGCACGCTATATCCCGTTTGTCTTCCTTCTCAGCTGTTTTTTAACAATTTGGGTGTTGATTTACACACGGACCCAAGTAGTGCTCTTTCTTCCAATGAGTCATGAGATTGCATGATAGGCGTGTATCACTTCCAAAGCCACCCATTATTAAGGGAAATAAATTCAGAGGTTAACTGCCATATTGAGCATATTCCAAGCTGACTTGTAAATGACTTCTCAGGATTAGTCATAGGGAAATGTTACAGGTGTTCAGTGAGCACTCAGCATCTCTTGGAGCCCAGTCGTACAGTGGTGTGGTTTATCTGGGTGGGCACGTGAAGATCAGATGGGTTCCTGCAGCTCTAGAACCCAACACGTGCCTACCTGCCATTGTTGTCAGAGTTGGAGAGACAGCCGACCTGCGCATCCTTTTTTTTTTTAATATGGGTACCTTCTTTTAAAACTCTGCTAAAAATCTCCAGATTAATTTCATAGGCTATTTCCATCTCTGTGCAAAAATGTGTACAAAGCAAGGGACACCACCAAAGAGCTAATGGGAACTTTACCAGCTGCTGAAGCCATCTTTCTGGCTTTGATTTGAAGCGTGGCCTTTGTTTTCTTGAAAATACGTGGAGCATCGCTAGTGGGCTCGAGTATTCCCTAGCAGATCGGTAATTACGAGATACGGAATCGTTCAGTCAGGTAGAAAAGACACAACCCCCAGGCCTCCCTGGCCTCGAGGCTTCTCTTCAGGGGCAGCGGCCGTAAGAGCCCGTGCGGCAGCGGAAGAGTCAGAACTGCCGGTCTGCCGGGACGGGCGCCCAGCGTTACAGACGGAGTTGCTTTCAAATATCCATAATCAGAAAGAGACTTTAATCACGGAGATTTAGCCTCAGTTTGGATTTCCATGCATGCCAATTAGTAGGACCTTGTTTTCTAAAGATACAATCTTTCCTATTTTGAAAGCTTGACAGTTCTAATGCTTTAAAATTATTGAAGCTGACACGTCTCCTCAAGAACTGTTTAATCTGTCAGATCCTTCATTCTTTTATCGTCTCAATCATTTAATGACTAAAAAAAAAAAAAAAAGAGAAAAGAAAAACCTCCCAGTGAGTTATTTTTTACCTTTCTTTAACTCACCAGTAATTGTAAAGATTTTTACTTGTGGTTAGGAATTTCTCTTCAGACACAGAGAAGAGCTAATTACAAATGCCCAGTGTCCTAAATTATGACGGATGATGTGCGCAGAGCGGTTTGCAGGCGGCAGTGACAACGTGGGCTGGGGGTAGCGATTTGCTTGTCGGAGGGATGCTGGAAAGATGTGGAGCTCTCACGGCAAAGAGAAAAGGGTGCTGGCTGCGCCGGGCACTGCTCCTCCTGGGCCAGGGCCGGGCTGTGGCAGACCTGCACGGAGTCCTCGGGAGAAAGGACATTCCAACACAATTGTTTTTGCTTTCCAGAGATACCCAGCTCCAATGCACTGAGATGCCGATTTGTGTGCTCAAGGGCAGCATTCTGCAGGAGGTCTAAAGTACTGTGTTTCCAATAATTGTTCACTGACTGAATAAATAAATAAAATCCCTCACACTGACATAGTTTAAATTATAAACTGGATTTTTAAAAATTTTTATATTAGTGTTTTCCTTCATGTTCTTACAGGCAAATTTCATTTTTCTCGGTAGGGGAATCCTAGTAATTTTGTTGAATATTCTTTTTCAGTTGAGTTCCCCATCAGTTTGTTGGAATGAATTGGCAGCTTGGGCACAAACGAGCAATCTCTTCCCCGGGGAGGCCCGCAGGTGAACTAGCAGAAATGTCGTAGGTGGGCGTCCCTTGGCAACGCGGCCCGGACAGCTCACACAGCGCGGGATGCGAGCAGCACCTTGCTGTGACGTCACACTGTCTGTGTGTGAGCTAGACGCTTTCTGTGGTGCGGGGTGAGTCACGTCTTCCTCACAAGACTATCCCCAGAGCAGCGGGAGCTCGTGGCGGGGCAGGGCTGGTGCGGGTTTGACCCGGTTCCTCCCCAAGCCCGGAGGAGACGTCGCTCGCTGAGCTGGTGGTGGACGGAGCGATAGCTGGGCACGCAGCGGCTGCGGCCTTTGGCATCCGCTCTGCAGGTTTACTAAAAGCAGTAAACCCTGTACATTATAACTTGGAACCTTATAACTTCATGGTCGTTCACACCGATTCAAAGCAAGGCTTCGGGTTTAACCGTGCTTCGTGGTCGCCTTTTCAGTCCTTCCTGACTGGTGTGAATTGCTACAGGAGCACCAGCGCAGTAGTGGGAAGATCGTAACACTTAGTGGGCTCTGCTGAGATGAAAGAAAAGACATGAATGGATGATATCAGCACCATGAGTTTTCTTTGCTCCTTAAGTGAAACCAATTATTGATTGCAGTGGGAGTTGGACTGAATAATAGATGGTGGGAAGTGGGGGAGAGTAAGAACATCCGGATTTGATTTTAGCATGCTCAGAGAACCAGTTGTCGTCTACATGGTGGTTCATTTGCTTGGTCATTGCCAGAAGACTGTGTTTATTATTCTGTGGAGGGATAGCCACAGGATAGTATGCATTAACAATCTAGTTTCCTAATTAAAAACAAACAAGAGATCCAAACTCTCGCAATCAAAAGCGTTTAATCTGTGGAGGTTTAATTTTTCTGATGCTTTTAATCCTCTACATCTGCATATATAATGGGAGGTAAATATCCCATTGTAAGTGACTGATGTGACAATATAAACAAAAGCAACTTTGATATATGACTTAAAGTGCCTTTCAAGTGATGTAAAAATAGCCTCTCCAGTGGGCACCTTCCATTGCAAAGCACCGGCACAGAGTGCAGGATTTACTGGAGTTTCTCATTGCTGTTTACAAAAATGAATCACTTGACACAGTTTGCCCTCATTCATTCCTTTAATTCTAGTGTCCTCCACAGGAGCAGCGGCTCTTGCAGATGGGGTGGTGAGAGGATGGGCAGTTGTGCCCACCTTGTCCCTAGTGCCCTGAGAAGATGCAGAGGCAATGGGTACCTCTGAAACGCTGCTTTGCCAGCGGGACCGTCTGGAGAAGCGGCAACCGTTACGGTGTCCCCGGAAATGCACTGCCTGTCCCTGAGCTGGGACCTGGAGAGGGTGAGAGGTGGAGGTGGGAGGAAGGCAAGGTTACCTGGTGGTCCTGTCCCGGGAATGGGCAGGGATGGGGCACCGCTGCCGCGGCGTGGGGGGGAGCGTGGCAGTTACAGGCTTTGGCTGGAGAGCAGAACTGGTGGGTTTCAGCTGAATTGCTGTATACAGGTGCTGGTGTCTTTCCATCCTAATACGTATGGTGTGTCAAGTTAAATGAAGCCTGTCAAGGCTTTTTTTGGTATTGGTTTTTAAATAGAAACAGTATTTAGTGGAAACAGCTGGGGGGGGCTGGCAGAGGACGTGCGTTAGAGAAGACACAGAAAAGCTGGGTGTGGTGGCTCCAGGAATGGGACTTTTTTTGGCCTCTTGTTTTGTTTCAGAGGTGCTGGAAGAGGGCAGGGGTGTCTGTCCGGGGGGGTCTTGCCTGCTGCACCACCGCCATCCAGCGCCAGCCCACTTTCCATCTCAACTTTCCTTCCTGAGAGGAAATTGAGGGAGAGACCCTTGCATTTCGATTCATTCCATCAAAACCAAAAGAATCAACCTGCTTTCGTTTTCACTGGGCTTTGTCTGAAAAAGACGACAGTTTTTATCAGAGTGGTGCTTGGGTATGGCAGTGGATTTATTTGCACGTTTCTATTAATGGGTGGAGCTTTCCTGGCATGGGCCAACCTCATGCTGTCCCTTGCGTGTGCGCACGGTCCCCGGTGCTGGTCTCAGGGGCTGCCCGGTGCAGGACCGCATTCTGACTCACGGCTGGGTGGCTCTTGCTCCTTTGAGCGTGTTTCCCCAGCAGGTTTCAGGGCCGGGGCAGTTCCAGGTGCCCCCAGGGTCCGGTACCCATAAAATCCCGATACAAAGCCCCTGGCCTGCCCCTCCAGCCCTTTCCTCCCAGCGCCGCCTTCCCTGCTGCTCGTGGTCTTGCCTCCATGGGTGATGAGGAGTCGGCCACCCGTGCTGCTCACCGGCCTTCCCCATCGATGCCTCGCAAGTCCATCATATTGTCACTCTGTACGTTTGAAAACTAACGTTTTATTTTCAACTGCCAGTTTCAGCCTGAACCTCACCTCACCGTGCGGGGTTAGCAGTGTTTTCTAGCTCATCTGCCTTTGCTTGGTAGACCCCAGCGCTTTGTGGGGAATGGGCTTGGGGATGGAGAGGTGCTGGAGATGTGAACGCACGTTTGCATACTCGTAGTCTGCTGGCCCAGCCATGCTGTGAGTTACCTGCCAATTTTATTTTCAATTAAACTTTCCTCTGGATCTTGTGCTGTTTAATCCAAGACATGTTATCAAGCTTTAGGCTGTCCCAGACAGCTCCCCAATTACTTTTCCGCTCTCCTGAGCCTTCTATTGGAACTGTAACTAGTAGATACGCATCCTTTAAATACCCGAGAGACCTTCACCATCAACTCCCATGGTCTCCGAATCAGATCCAAGATGAATAAGGTATTGCAGTGTTATCTGCTAGATTGTCAGTGGATATAAATGGCTGTAGTCAGTGAATTTAGCCTCACATCACCTGAGGATCAGTCCTTGTTTGTTCTACAAGAAGCTGTATTCCATGTTTACTCATTAGAAACAACAAGGAATGTGTATTGTGGGACAAAATATAATGGCACAAAAGTTCAGAGCAGAATAAACAATGCTGAGCTGTGTGATGAGCATGTACTCAGTTGGGAAATGCAAAATGATAAAGACATTTATGCTAAGGAAGAATCCTAATTGCTAAGAGTTGCTGAGCAGAGAGTGTAAATAACCAGGGCTTCCCACCTCAGAGCTAATAAAATCTTCATCTGCACTGAGGGAAGCCCCTATACAGTATGCTTGCTGCTGCTCGGCAGCTTCTAAATTTTCACCTTTGAGAACAAAGGCCAAGAACTATGTCCTTTGAAGTCAGCGGGGAAATTCTGGTCACGTACTGATCCAAGAGGGACCAGGGAAGGTAAACTTGGTGGATTGACTCAGCAGCAATGGGATGTGGCACGGCCGTCTCCTTTGTGTGCATGCCTCTTGTTTTCCTGCAGCACCGGTGCAGTGAAAGTGAGGTTTAAATATTTTATGAACATGGACATTAGACAATGGAAGTCTATTAAAACAGAAGTTCGCATCACTTTGTATGCCACTTAATTGTGTAACGGGAGTCATTCTAGGTAGTAATACGCCATCACTGAGCAAAGCGTACATACTCGTTTTGCATACTGGGGCCCAGGGGAAGAGGACTGATTCTACTACAAGTATATGAAAGTGATTTAGGATTAAGTCCAGGAGAAACGTCCTAGAAATAATCTGCAGGACAGAAGCCATCACAGTGCAGCAACCTAACAGTAGTGAGAATTGAAGATCTGTGTTTTCTTCCTAAGTAGATTACTCATTGCTTATTCTTTAAAGTTATTAATCATGCTTACATTAATATGACAAGGTGTCATGGTTTAACCTGGCCAGCAGCTAAAACAACCACACAGCCGTTTGCTCGCTGCCCCCAACGCGATGGGGGAGAGAATCGCAAAGGAAAAAAAAGGTAAAACTTGTGGATTGAGATAAAGAGGGTTTAATAGGACCGAAAAGGAAAATAATAATAGTAATAACAATAATACACAATATACAAATATATATACAAAATACACGTAAATAGTTATACAAATATACACACCAAGTGATGCACAGCACAACTGCTCCCCACCCAAAGTCAATACTCAGCTGGTTCCTGAGCTGCGCTGCCTCCCAGCCCAGCCCCAGTTCTATAGGGCACCCGAGGCCGTATGGTATGGAATATCCCTGTGGGCACTTGGGATCAGCTGTCCTGGCCGTGTCCCCTCCCAGCTCCTTGCCCCCCCTCGCTGGTGGGGCAGGGTGAGAAGCTGAAAAGTCCCTGACTGCTGGGCAACAGCTAAACCATCCGTGGGTTATCAACGTTATTCTCACCCTCAATCCAAAGCGCAGCACTAACCAGCTGCCAGGCAGAACATTAACTCTGTCCCTGCCGAAACCGGGACACAAGGCAAACCCTGCACTCTACAACCGTAAGCAAATCGATAAGCCCCACTACTCCCGAGGCTGCCTATGACCTCACAGTGCCAGGAAGCCGTTTCACAGTGGCTACCTCTGGTTTTTCAGGGGCATGCCGTGTGAAGCTCCTGCTGGGAGAGCAGTGGTTTGCTTGGGCACATTCAGTCTCTGCTTTCTATTGCACAACTTGGAGAGAGGGAAGTTGGTGATATTTTAGGGGTTTTTGCCCCCCAGTATTCATGTTTAATACAATGGCTGACAAACTCTGTGAATATGACATAACTCGTATGACTAAAACCTGAAAATGATGTGGAGTGCAGGTAGCACCAGTGTGGGAACATCCAGGTGCATGACTTGGTGCTAGATTGTAGTTTGTAGTGATGGGATCCCTGCACACCTTCATGGAATCTTCTGACCCACCCCTTCCAGGTACCGCGTTTTATCTCCTCTTGAGTGTGAATCCTTATGGTGGGTCTGATAGCCAGCTGCTGTGATAGGACACTTGTGGGGAATTCAGTACAAGCTCAAGAGTAAAAACAATGGAAGGATTTAGAATAATGCAGCTGTAAATCATTTACGGGGAAAAAGAAAAGAAAATCATGCCTTGCTTTCCCTAACAGTCTGTGACAGGAGGTACTTCTTACCGTTCTTGTATTATGAGGAGAATGTGGTTCAAGGTCTGCTAATGGAGCTTTGTTTGTGCTGCCTCTTCCACAGAGGTGCTTTTCAGAATAATTTGCTAGATTCTGCTCCTGATATTTGCAAGTAGAGAAAAATAAGATTCTGAGGCTTACTGTGAGTCTGATGCTGCAGGGAAAAGGAACACTAATAGCATATGAATAATTAGTGTGTTGTTCTGAGTTCATATTCCAGGTTAATGCCGTCAGTGCATGTCTGTGCTATCACGGAGACTGTATGGCAGCTCTGATAGCATTACCTCTTGCTAAGGTTGCCTGACACCGCTCATTAGAAGAATATCTTTTCAGAAATAACACTTAGTGATACGAATTGCATGCCAATTTTAGGCATATGTGATATTTTCAAAATGCCAACAAAAATGCATTTCCTGTACAGAGTTTTCTTCCCCACAGTACATCTTTCAGCTTGCACTTCAGTTGTAAGCTGCTTTTGAAGAGTGGTTTGGTCAGAAGGGTTCATTTACATAAGTGGATATCACAAATACTTGTGTCAGGTGACAGCACCAAGGCAGACACTATGAAAATGTATTTTAACCAATTTCTCAACCTGTTGCTATGGATTGCATTGAGCTGTGCTAGGATTCACAGCTTTTTGTGGAGGAAAGATGTGAAGATTGGGTAAACCTTCCCCGAAATACAGCCCACTCTCAAGAAAGAATGCCGTGCCCTCCGGGGCTGAGGGGCTCAGCTGGTTAATGGGTCGGTGAGAGTGAGTGGAGGAGAAAAGCAGAAAGAAACAGCAGAAAGAAAGTGAGAAATGGTCCAAGAATGGGCACACGGCCTGAGCGAGTGGAGGACCAGCCTGGAGACCAGGCACTGCAGAGTGGCCGGGGATGTCCCTGGGGAAAGGACTTTGTACACGTCTTGTATTCAGCCATCCCAGCCACCTCAGCCACGGACTTCTGCACAGATGGAGTTTATCTTCTTGGCTTTTCCCTAATAAATGGGGAGTTTAATTAGATGCACAACTCAAGCACAATGAATGTCCAGATGGGAAGTGATAGAAAGTTTCCTTGGTTTATTTGATGATATTTCCTTAAAGACCATGGGCCAGATTGTGTCCTGAATCTGTGGTGCAGTGCATCTCTACTTATTCCCTTTCCTGACGCAGCTACAACCCCTCCCCGCGCAGGCTCCTGCCTTCTGGCTGCGTTCCTAGTGTGACCAGGCTACTCATGTCCTCCCGTCCTCTTCAGGCACTGTCAGCGGCTGGTGTGAAATCACTCCTTCACGTTTCTTAACTCATCCTCCTGCCAGTGTAAGGAAGATATCTCAAGGTCAGATTGGTGCAAATGGTGGTGTGCAGCTGTGCACCACCTCCTCTGAAGCTGCACACTGTTTCTCAGTATGAGCGAAAAGACCAGCTGATGCTGTTTGGCGTTTCTGCAATGAATGCAGGGTGACATATGGAAGCGACTATACTGAAAGAAGCTTATGTGCTGGACCGTAACGGTCAAGCTGACTCTGCTGCTTGGATTCTGTAACCCTACTGAAAATTAATTGTGCGGCAGCTATCATCTTTTAAAGGCAGAAGTTTCTTGTCAGGGTCATCATCTTTTCAGTAACACAGCCTGCCAGTTTTGGGTTATGCCTGCGAAGCCCTCCGAGTCACGGTCAAACGCTTGTGTTTGTCACACTTAACCACACATGCGGTATGAAGGGTTAATAGTCACCTCAGAGCAAATCAGTCCAATCGGTCTTAATTGTGCTTGGCCAAGCAATTACGAATGCAGATGCCTGACCCTCATGGTTATGAGACACAGCTGCCAGCTCAGTAGTGAACAAAGCAGTTCATGTTGGACAAAGTAGATACCTCAGAAAAGCAGTAGCAGATAGATGTAAGAAAATAGTTGTACAAGGGACTTAAAGGCTACTTGATGGTTTTTCACCTTTTTTAAATGCTAACCTGAATGTGATGTGTTGCTTACAATTCGTTGTAGAATCACTGAATTTTAAGCTCTAAGTTGTGACCAAATACACCAGCAGCGTAGCACCTGCAACCTACGGGCACCAGCCTTTGTCAAAGAGTGACAAGGTTACAAGCAGAGCTTGGTTGGGGTGTCTGTGCAGCGTCCACTTAGACCTCAGATGTGTGATACATCATACCATAGTTTTTAATTTCCAGGCTTCTCTGGGCCGTTCATCCTTACGGTCATCTTCATCTTCTGCAGCTCAGCCTTGTGTCCTATTTTTGTCTCAGACACTGCTGGCAGCCCAATTCAGGAAAGGGGAAAGCAGAGTGAGGTGAACATCAGATGAACAAACAAGTCCACTTCACTGTTGAGAAGATGTCCTTGGCCACTGGTTCCTCTGGTTGTTTTAGAAGGCAGACAGGCCTTCCTTTCCTTTGAATTGCTATCAACTGATGAAGGTAACTCCTGAGGGTCTTTGCTACTTCACCACCTCAGCATTCAGTAGCTGCACTATTGCTGTAATTCCTGTTTGTGCTTTAGCTTACCAAGACCCCTTACTCAGCTCCTAAACCCGTTTTTCAGTTTGCCCTCTTTTCCACCCTCATTTTGTATTTTCATGCTGATGGAAGGCTGGTGGTTCTTTGATAGTCTCCAGCTATTTACTCTGAGGTCCAGACTGAGAAGACTTCACCCTCCCACTCCTAGTCCTCCCTTCTTGCCATCTAGCCCCAAGCTTCTGGTTTTGCCCTTGATCCTTATTTTGAAAGGATATAATTGACACAAAGATCATCTGTCAGTCCCTTACTTAGGGAAAAACCTGAATTTGCACTGGGATACTGAACTGATTTGTATTTGGTTACTGATGGCTCTCATGGAATGTATTTATTTATACTGAACGGTGTAGTCAAAAGCCAATGAAACTGGTCTGATGATGTTGCTATTCTATTTAAGCAGGAGTTGTTACGCACTGCAGGCGTAGCTAGGGGAAGCCCGTGTTACATTGCCTTAGGCTGGTTCGCTGCCCCAGCCCCGTCCTGTTGTACACGACCAGTAGCTACAGGGCTGTGCAAGCCGGGTTTATGTCAGCGGAGCGAATGGTCATGGTTGTGCACGCGGAAAGCGGGTTACAGTGGGGAGAAGGCATCAGGTACAAAGATCAGGTACTGCCTGCCCCACAAAAAACCAGCTATGATTTCCTTGGTTCGAGACAAAAACCAGCAGCAGTGATTAAACGTACTTGTGAAGTCAGAGAAGGTTATGTGTCTGGGTAGAAGAAGCAGGGTGAGCAAGCCCCATCAAAAGGGCTGGAGAGGAGGAGGTAGTGCAACGTGTAAAGGCTGGTCTACATTATCTTGCTAGATAAAAAACCAGATCATCTGCAATTTGTTATTTACAGTTCAGCACTGTGAAATCAATTACTGAGATGCAATTTAATTAAGACAGGTTAACGCTTAATCTAAGGCACTAAACCCATAACACGTAATTTCAGTTTACTAATCATTGTAATGTTAATGGCTATTTGACATCTGTTCGGTTAAATTGGGCAATACATTTTGGTGCCAATTTACTCGGTAATTTTTTTCCCCCCAGTTCACTAAGAACAGTGCTCTTGATCACAGTGAAGAATCGCACACTCCTAATGGAGAGTCACTTCCTTGTTTAATTCTTGTCTGCTGAAGGTTCGGATAAATCTGGTCTGGGATACAGTTAACCTTTTTAGACACTTAGATTAAGTATTTTTTCTTATGAGAGAGTTGAGTGCTTCTCCCAGTTGTGTCATTGACCTGCTGGGTGACTTTTGGCAAGTTTTTGGCTTGTAATTTATTCAGTAAAGACTTTCAGCATGGAACCCAGTTGTGTCTTTGCTCTTTACTAACTGTGTGAAGGACCTCCCGGATCGAGCAGGAGTCTGAGAAAGCTGCTCTCCACTTCATTGTTATTCTGCTTTTGTTTCTCATCATCCTGAGGTAGCCGTGCTTTAATAGAAACAGGAGTGAGGAAGACGTTGGAAAGTCTTAAGTATAGCAATGCTATGGTTGGGAGAGCTGAAGAGAGAACAAGCTGTCACCTAAAGGGCATGCTGGCGGAAGGACACGATGACTGTCTCTGCACTGTTGTGTTAGTTCTCTGAGAACGTACGTCTGCAGGAAATACCCAAAAAGCTGCTTGAGCGAGGCCAAGGCTCATCCCAGCTGCATGGGGCATGTGGGGCAGAGCATCAGCCCACAAACCCATCTAGCACCAGCTCCACCAGTCCCACCAACATAGCATTTAATCGACCATACAGCCCATGGCAGTGCCATACCTCGGTCTCGCTGTTCTTCACTACTACCTCGTAGCACAAAGCAGAGAAGCACCTCAAATAGGTGGAGGACTCTCTGTGTATCAGGAGTCTTTATCGGCCAGGTCGAGCACTCTGAAGCAGATGTTTGCAGAGTCTCCAGACACTTAGACAGATGTGGGCTTCTTCAAGCTCAGATGAGCTGTGACAATTCATGCTGGGGCAATTTCAGCTGTCTGCATGTGTCTCTGTCAGCCAGGTATTGTTGTGCAAATAGCAGAGCTTGAAGTGTGCCCACTCCTCCTATTTTGCCATCCCATAGATGAATTTGAACTGGGGCGGGGATCTGGGGACGGTGCCCTCTCGGACCACCATGGCCCAGCTCCCTGGAGCTCCTGAGTCAGAGCCTTGGGACTGGGAGCGATTGTGCCTGCTCCAGCACAGGCTCGTATCCAAAGCCTGAGTTCTGTCTCACTTTCTCTGAGAAGAAATGATCTGCAGGTTTTATCGGTCTGAGCGCTTGCTTCTGTGGATTTTAACGGCACTTGCTTGCTATTGAAATAGAAGACTCCACAGTGTCTTGAGTTGTTCTCCTCTAAGGGCGAGGATGCTTATTGAATTTCTTCCTAAGTCTTAAATATTTTGCTGCAAAGAGCAAATGGAGCTTGAGCACTTTTCTTGACTATCCCCTTTCTTCCCCTTGGGACACTACTGAAGAGAAATTCAAACACAGTCCTCAAGAAAGTTTTTTGTGTATGTAGGCCAGCTATTTGTCAGTCAAGGAGTGTGTAAACCTTATGTGTAAAGAAACCCATGAACTCAACTTTTGCCTGCTTTTTCAAAATGAGAAGGAAAGCCTTAAGAGAGATTTGAATGATGAGAGCTGAATTTCAGGCGATGATTTCAGGAAACCGCAGAACGACTGCCTTTGTCTTCTAGCATGTCCCTTCCGAGGTGACCATCTGACCGTGGCCGGTGGAGGCAGAGCCCCGATGAGAAGGTCACCCGTCCCCCGTGCCAGGGGTCGGACCTGAGCGTCCGCCTGCTGCTCCCCGCGAGAGCGAGCCGTGCTGGGGCACTGCGGGTGCTCGTGTCCAGTGCCAGCACCTCTCACGGGATGGATGGAGCCTGTGTATTTTAACCTGATTCTTAGACTGTGCCCGAACTGTAGCGTTAATGAAGACTATACATGGCTTAAAAATGTCTTACGTCAAATGGTATTTCAAGGAAAAGTTAACTGTTTAACACGCAGTAGCAGAATGTGCACTAGAAGATGCTTGCAATGTATTGGCTCTAGCAGCGATGTAGCACAGTTAGAAATACTGATAAAATACCAATGCACAAATACCTATTTTTCCAGATTATTAGGGTGGATCTTTCAACAGGGCCGAATCACAAAATCTGCCCTCTCTGAGAAAGAGTACAAGATCAGCGTCATCAAAAAGTGTTTTTATTTTTGTCTTGCTTGTTCAGATAACTTCTTCAAAGCTAGAAAGATTTCACTGTCTTTTCCCACTACTAGTATGATTTAGTACATGTAAGAGTGGCTATTCGTTCAAATGTAAGAATAATGAAATGTCTTTAAGGTAGAAAGATAACAGCGCTTAGATTTGGGAAGCATTTGCCTGCTTCTGTGTGTAAGGATTCTGCATAATCCTGATAATGTTTTCTTTGTTCAGTGAAATCACATTTCATTAGCCGCACAGGCCTCGGAGGTGTTCTGCAGGGTTTTCTGCAGAGCTGCCTCTCTAGGTGATCCACGGGTGGACCTGGCGTTAGCTACTCTTTACTCCCTGGAGATCTGATGGGCAGTCAGTACTTGTTTATCTTGTGCTGAACAACGATCCCAACTATTGCTGTTATTTTAGGGTCTCAGATTACAAAAATGAATTCTTCATAATGGGTATGTGTATGCAAGAGCGGTTTCCCAGGTAAAAGTCTGGCTGTACCACTCTGCAGAGCCACAGGAGTCAGGCTGAATCCTTGCTGTGCGTAACCGTGTGCATCCCTCCCTTCGCTAATCCCAGGGTAACCCGCTCGTCTGCTCAGACCCAACAGAATTATCTTTTATTCATGTTAATGAAACTGTCACTGTTGCCTGTGGTGTTTGTGTGAGTGGGGACGCAGAATTGAATCTCTTCCTAGCTTCAGAAAGTTTTTATACTGTAATTTCAGAACTGGCATTTGTAATTACAGCATAAAAGAAGGTAATATGTGAAAAGAGTTCAACTGCTCTTTCCAGGACAGAAAATAGATATTGTAATGCATTCAGAAAACATTCCAAGGGTGGAGGATCAGGTTGTATTTGATTTTCTCATTCTCTATAATAATCATTTTTGTTGTCTTGCAAAGCTCCAGCTTTGAAGTGCAACGCATAAAAATTCTGCAATACCAGCAACTGTTTCTCTTTAGTTATTTTCCAACTGATTTGATTTCCTCAATAGCATTAACTATATGGAGGTCTAACAAGTTGTAATTAATGTATTCAGACATTTTCTTTTGTGACAGGCTAGAATGTGAGTGACAGCATGAAGGGAAAAAGCAGAATAAAATTGGATGCTTGAGAAGATTATCATAACATAAAAACTGACAACTCTTTGGCTCTTGAATAACATATTGTATTACATTGAAAAGGAAGGAATAAGCTATTTCATGAAAAAAACCCCTGTCGCTTAGAAATTTTTTGAGGAGGGGAAAGATTTTCAAAAGCCTTTTTAATATTAGACAGATTTGACTATTAAAGTTCACGAGTAGTTTATCACATGCCACAGTGTGTGTAAAGTGGAATACATGTGTACATGATAGAATAAGATCTCCCGTGGTTTCGCTGTGCGCCCTTCGCTGAGTGTGGGAGCGTTGCCTGTGCAGCCTGCAAGAGGTGGTGGCAGCCGGCACCCGAGGACGGGTAGGAGGCACGAAAGCAGGTACGGAGCATCAGCTCCTTGGTGGAAAACAGACTCCCCAGCTCATACGTTGCAAGGAGTTTTGACTACAGACTGCAGTTTGGATCTTTTACGTGGTCATTCTTGTACAAATGTTTGCAGTGAGGGAAGAATCAGTTGCATGCTGTGGGAAGGAGGCTCAGGGTGTCAAAACTCAGAACGTTTCATTGCATGCCTTGTTGCTTCACCCTTCTCATGATAAAAAGACATGAGAATGCTTTGAGGAGACAGTCTGTTTTGCTTTAGTTTTGCTTTATTTTCTGTTTTGAAAAAGCAGTGTCAAGGAGTATGCACAGAGATACAGCACGACGTGCAGGTGACAAAGACGGCAGCTCGTCACAGTTTGCTGAAGGGCAACACCAAGATCAGAACCACCCTGAATCAACACCGGGTATTCAGTTCCCCGCTCTGCACTTTTCTCAGGCCGCATTTCACAAGGTCTGGTTTGACTGGGCATTGCTTTCGTATGGAAGATGTTTTCTGAAGCTTCGTGTGGAAGGTCAGATATTCTGGTGATGAACCTGGCTGAAACATCTACGTGGAATGGGAAAAAAAAGGAGATTTCTGTGCAGGTCACCTGGATCTGAAGATAAAGTTGGAAAGCCAAGATTAGAGAAGAGTCTTGCTTGCTTTTCTCTGAAGAACTGGTTTTGTCTGTGTGAGCAGCCAGTCTGAGCTAAGAGTGGGAAATGCATGGGCAGAGTTATGTACTTTTATGTAGAAGGGGTACGTTAGGAAGGAGGAATGATGGAAGGAAAGCAGCAGGAAGGTCTTGCCTTGCAGCTATCCTCGAGGTACCTGCTCCACCAGTGAACGGAGGAGGACTCCTGTCCCTGGGCCTGTCAGCCAGGCAGTGGCCAACACCAAATTCAGAGAAATGGGCTCAAGTGTTGGGAATTTTTGAAGTGTTCTGCTTCCAACTTTGGGGCAAAAGAGTTTGGATTATTTGTACTTAGTTTGAAGTTGCTTGTTTGGCCCTAGAGTAGTAAAGCATAAATAAAAACAAAGCCTCTACTACTTAGCTTTTACTTTTTGGGAGTGTTGGTGGAAGAAACCATCCTAAGCCTTCTGTGCCTTGGTTTGTAGGTAGCTTCTGGGAGAGGGAGATGTGTTGAGCAGTGTGAATCTGAATCTAGTCTGAATGCTCTGACAGAGCCTTATTCCCATATCAGTCACGGGCAAACCCAGTCTCAGCAAGCCTTCCTACGTGGTGGAGAACCACTGCTCCGCATACTTTCCTCTGTGCTCGTCCCAGGTGGCATGTAGGGGTTTCCTGGCAGTGGCCACCAGTCACTCTTGCCTGAGCGGCCTCAGCCCATCCCCTTGGGTCCGGCACCAGAGACGGCTGGTTTGCATTTCAGAAGCTGGGATTCCTCCTTAAGAAGATGCACTGGATAATTAAAGAATGTCACCAGCTGCCTTTCCTCCCTCATTGCCATCCATCCCCCACAAGGTCATCTGAACACTTGCCCCTTCATGTTTATTTCTGAGCCAATAAAATTCCCATTTGCCTTGGTACCTTTTGTAATCCACAGCTTTCAGGCCAGAGATTGATTATCTGTATTCCTAGATAAAATCAAAGTGCAGTACTTAAAACAGATTTCCACTCAATTATTTCCCCCAGACAGCTTAAATGGGGCTGTGAAACCCGAGATTAACTCCATAGAGGCTGAGATCGGCATTTACCTTCTGGCCTTGCTAAATTTGGGGTTTAAAGCAATTTTAATGCAGGTTCTTTAATGTCCATGAAACAGTGGACTAATATTTGAGATTCAGGCTGGAGTCTGTGCGTGATATCTGAACCAGGGGAACTTCCGTCAATCAAAAATAACTCCTGATTTCAGAACCTGGCCCTCTACTTGCAGAAGTCGGTGCAGAGCTGCTGGACTGGAGTCTTGGCGAGGGCAAGTTAATGGTTTTGTTTGCCAGGGAGGTCAGCCAGTTCCGAATGCATTTCATAAGCTGTTTGATAACAATTTGCATTTGCTGCAGCGATGGGGGTGAACACGTATTTTCTGGCACCACTAGAGCTGCCTTCTCTCCATTTCACTTAAGCCGGAACTGAATCAAACACATTTTATTTGAGCTTCTCTCAGGTTTGTATTTCCTGCAGTTGTTGGTCACACTTAGGTTTCCTTTCTTCCGAAGTAACCACTTCACTTTGGTTTTGTAAACTAAGCATATACTGATTTCTTCAGAAACAGCTCACCAGGAACAAAAGACTCCGGCAAATCCAGCAAACACGGTGCTCGTCCTTGGTCGCCTTGTTCCCTGCTACTGCATTCTCGTGCACTTCCCTGGTGTTAAACCAAACCGAGAGAAACACAATGAGTATTATTTCATTGCAGCTTGTCTCTGCGGGATGTCCCCACACAGCCTGGCTAATAACTGAGGACTTGACTTGACTTCGATCTGTCTCATTTTCCAAAATTTCTTATGCTCTTTCATAGGCTGCTGTAGCCCTAAAGCACAACGCTATCACAGGTTACCGGGCTTTTGTCTTTGTAAGATCCTACCAAGCTATTCACATCCCATGGGAGATATGCTGGCTAGCAAAGCGAGTGCTTGATAAAAACTGCAATCCTAAAATACATTGGCTGAAAAGTTAAATACAGTTTAGAAATGCACGCACAGAGTTCCTGGTGGGACCTGTGCCTCTTCTCCCAGTTTTCTCTACATGACTTTCACTTTGGATCACAACCCTATTCAGGGAGCCCCAGTTCAGCCATTGGATCTGTGGAAGTGAAATTCCTAAGGATATCAGGATGGAAAAAATGAAGTTAAAGGAGGATGTTAGAAACTAGGATCTGAGGAGAACTTCTTGTTAGTATTTGTTCTAATATATCAAGTTGCGATTGGATTACATTTTTATGCAAAACTTTTTCAACAGAAATATAAATTGAATCCCAGCATGATTTAAAAAATACATTAATTTTGAGTTATACAGCAGATGGAGGCTTTAAAAATCTATTATTTTGCTTAGGTTTATTGATGTCTTGTTTAGAACTATCTTTTAATTGCCATTTTCTTCTGAAAACATTCAGTGTTACATTGATAGGTGTAAGACTGAACATTGCCAAGATAAAAAATATATATATTTAGCCCAAACCAGATATTTCAACTTCTTGATTCATCAGTATGTTAACATTTATTTTAGTTAGGCTTCTTTTTTCTTTATTTTTTTAAGGCTTCTCAGAATGATCAGTGAATCCAGCGTATCTCTTCCTTGCTGCCGTGGTTTAACCCCAGCTGGTGGCTCAGCCCCACGCAGCCACTCGCTGACCCCACCATGGTGGGGTGGGGGAGAGAATCAGAAGAGTGAAAGTGAGAAAACTCATGGGTTGAGTTAAAGACAGTTTCACAGGTAGAGCAAAAGCCGTGCACACAAGCAAAGCAAAGCAAGGAATTCATTCCCGCTCCCCACGGCAGGCCGGTGTTCGGCCATCCCAGGACAGCAGGGCTCCATCGCCGTAGCGGTGACTGGGGAAGACAAACGCCATCACTCCCAACGTCCCCCGTCCTCCTTCCTCCCCCAGCTGTCGGTGCTGAGCATGACGTCCTGTGGCACGGGATATCCCTCGGGTCACTGGGCTCAGCTGTCCCGGCCGTGTCCCCTCCAGCCCCTTGTGCACCCCCAGCGACTGGCTGGTGGGGGGTGAGGAGCAGAACAGCCCTCGGCTCTGTGCAAGCACTGCTCAGCAGGGACTACAGCATCCCTGTGGGACCAGCGCTGTTTCCAGCACACATCCGAAGCACAGCCCCGTACCGCTGCTGGGAAGAAGCTGACTCTGCCCCAGCCAAAACTTGCCCAGCTCTCCTTGAAACCGGGGCAACGTGAGTGAGTTCTTCAGTTCCATGGGGACGGTTCCCTCAGCCAGCCGGTTGAGATGCTGCTCAGGGAAGGAGACATCCTGGGTCTCTTCCTTGCCGGTACTGAAGTGTGAATTGAAATTGTGACAACAAAGTCCGGTATCGATTATAACAAACTGCAGTTGCAGGTAGTGTGGGGTGGCTTCAGAGCTCACAAACAGATCACAGGTAGAAGATTAGAAAAATAATTGGAAAAGAAATCTGCAGCCAGATCCGCCAGCTGCAGCCAGTTACACACAGTTACACTGTCCTTTCAGTGAAGTTACTCCAGTTATTCTGATTTACAAGGACTATTGAGATTAGAAGACTTTGAAAATGAATATGATAGAATCAAAAGAGCTGCTAAAACGTGGGAGTCATCAAGGAGACCAGAGTCCCCTAAAAGGCATTATAATAGAGGATGATGACATGTCTCCTTTGGTGATTTTTTCATCTTGAATTTTGGTCCATTTTCTTTTTTCCTTGGAGTGCCATAGTACAGGTTAAAGTGCACTCTAAAAAGCGGCATGTGGAATAACTGCATAATTTTGCAATCTCACGTTAAAGCAGCTGCATCTGCAACTCATTTAATGGAAGTTTTACCACTTTTTTCCCTTTTACCATATCACATTTGAAGCTCAATAAAGATAAACTTCAAATAATGTCTGTATATCATGGAAGATTCAAACCCCTGGAACTGAACCCATATTCCCTGAAGTGCTGTTTATGAGCAGTGTTATTTCAATCTACTGGTAGAAGTAAAAACAAACATTTGGTAGTGTTTATATTTGCACCCTTGGGACAAATGATGAAGGAGTTATTTGCTCCGGTCTTTAATCAATTTTAGGTAAACAGCGCTAGTATACCTTGAACATCCATATTTTCTAATTGGCTCTTTTAAATGTGAAGTCTCCCATAATTCACAGAACAGATTTACAGCTGAGGGGGAGAGGGGAGCAACCAGCACTTTGCAGTTGTTCCTTTGATGGATCTGATGCCGCAGTGAAAATGGCAGAGCCGAGTCGTGAGCTACAGCTTGTTTGCAGATCAAAATGCAAAACCTGGGTGATTTCCCCGGCTTCAGCTGATTCACTGCCCTGCAAATCTGTATCTGCACTGACAGCAGAGATGCACAAGCAGTACTAATACTTGATTTAGCGCAACCAAATCTGTTTATTTTATGCGTGGTAAATTCTTTGGACCAAGTCGGTTTGTGTTATTCATACAAGGGCTTCTCGTAGGGTTCAAAGAGTTTGCTGAATCTTGGTTTTGCACTCACTGCAGTTGGTTGAAGTGAGGTGTTTGTGCCAGCATCTACAGAGAGTACTTATGGTGACTTACGAGATGAGTCAAAGGTGGAGATGAATCTTATTGTAGGACTGCATCCAAAATTAAACAGGACGTGGCAGACAGTACTGAGTAGAGGGAAAGCATGAGAAGAAACGATTGATGGTAAAAAATGGATTGGGCTTTTTTTATGTGTTTGATCCCATTTGGCTTCACTTGGAGTCTCCCACAAAGCTCTGTAGACCTCAGACTGAATCAAAGTCTTGTGTTCATGTGCGTAAGTAAATTTGAAGGAAGATGTAATGACAGAGTATTAACAACAAAAGGCAAGTAGCTGAGGGAAGTTTGGAGAGTGCTGTTAGGTACATAGGATTTGAGGTTACAATCACAGAATCCTTCTGGATGGAAAAGACCCTTAAGATCACCAAGCCCAACCGCTAACCCAGCACGGCCAAGCCCACCACTAACCCATGTCCCCAGGCACCACATCTCCACGTCTTTTAAATCCCTCTGGGGATGGTGACTGCACCACCTCCCTGGGCAGCCTGTGCCAGGGACTGACAGCCCTTTCAGGGAAGAAATCGTTCCTCATCTCCAACCTAAACCTTCCCTGGTGCAACCTGAGGCCCTTTCCTCTCATCCTGTCACTTGTTACTTGGAAGAAGAGCCCGACCTCCCTGGCTACACCCTCCTTTCAGTAGCTGTAGAGAGCGATCAGGTTCCCCTCAGCCTTCTCTTCTCCAGGCTGAACACCCCCAGTTCCCTCAGCCGCTCCCGTCAGACCTGTGCTCCAGACCCTGCACCACCTTCGTGGCTGGTGACGATATACGAGGATTTCATTAGACCTCGCCTGGTGACCCAAGGTTTGTCCTGAGAGTTGGACCTGTGTAAAATTGGTTCAGTCAAACCAGAGCGTTGTGAACCGTTGTCCCCTCAAAACATACAGGTATTGATTCCAGAGCATAAAGCGTGGTCAGATGTCTGGAAGGGAATCTGGCAAGGTTCCTGCGGCTCCGCTGCTGAGGTCATTCGGAGAAAAATGGAAACTGAGCATGCTGCAATTGCATTTTGCCTTTATTTTCAGTGAATCAGTGACTTGTACTGTGATATCAAATTAACCAGCTGGCTAACCATCAGGGGACATATGACATATTGCGAAAGACATTATAATACCAAAGAACACTTGAACACTACCTTTTTGTTTAGATGATGTCCTTATGTTGGACATTTCCCGGTAGTTTATTTTCATTATATGAAGCCATTTGATGAAATTTTATTTTTTTTTTTAGATCTTTTTCATTTTTTGATTTATGACTACACTAGATTATTTCTCCCCCAGCAAGAAACTTTCTAATGATTAATCAAAATAATGTATTTGTGCTTATCAATATTGATTACAAGTGTATTGTCTTGTTTATTATCCAGTGAGGAGGGGGGCTGCCTTTGTCTTTTTTTCACTCATGGTTTACTCTGAATTAGTGTATGCGCTTGCTGAATAATGATTCCTTACATACGTGCTTGTGTATTTTTCCATATTTGAAATATGTAATTACAACATTCTGTTTATGAAGTGCACGGTTTAGTGATGTACCTTTTCATTTGATCTCCAAATGTGCTGAAATTCATCTTCAGTGTAGAAAATAGCACAGTAAATACTGTAGTCTGACAAATGTTAAGTATTTGAGGTGCGTCCATGCAAATTTAGGTGCAGGGTATGTAATGTAGCTATGTAATGAATTAAACTTAATGATGTTTGAAGCTAAAATAATTGCATTAAGGCAAGTAGCATGAAAGGTCTGTGAAGTCAAGTACAATACCTTCATATAGCTGGAGGAAATGATATTTAAGTGTAACCTCTGTAGTGCCTAGTACTTACTGGTTACTGTGAGCAGAGTCTTTATCTTCTCCATGCTGAAAAATACTGAAATAATCTGGGAGTCAAAAAATAAAATTTTAATTCTCTTTCTCTTTTAACCTCTGTGTTACCCAAATACAGTAGGGTCTGGAGTGGGCAACATCTGGAGTGGGCAACATCTGGAGCCCCAATTCCAGTTGTGATGCCATGTCTTTGCTCTCCCAGCCTTGACATCACCTCTAGTCTCTGGATGCCAAACAGTGACCCCCATGGTGATGGTTCCTGTCTGTGCCAGCTATCAGTCCTGATGCTTCAAAACCAAACACTCCTCTAGCTTCCTAATTTTATACTTTATGTATTTGTGGGAGTCCTGGGAGCCTGGCAAAACCTGATAACTTAGGGATGAGTTTTATTGGTTAAGAGTCGGATTTCTGATGTGCAAGTAAGTCTTCTCCAACTCTTCCACCTGTGACAGTACACATCGATAGCCCCTCTTTAGCACACCTTTCTTCACAATAGTCTGCATTTTCAGCAAGATAGGACACCCTTTCTTAAGACTCAGACTTTATGCACTGGTTACTACTTCTCTGCCACGGCTTAACTTCTCTGGCACGGCTTAACTTGGAAACCAAATGGAAGAAAATCCAATAAAGATAAATGAGATGTCTTTAAAGGATTCAAAAGGAAATACAGTAGAGTCAGCAATTAATTTGAAAATACAGTGTGTTGAGGAACTTGAGGATAATGGTTTCTTTATGAGGTTAGATCTCTTCACAAAGCGTTTAAGATAATGAATTGCTTTAGGAGCAACACTTTCTCAAACTATCAGGGCTGTGATTTTCTACCTGTTCCTGTCTAGCCACAGAAGTATTCTGAACTGGATGCGTAAAATAATGGGTTGAAAATGATGCCAAGCAGCGGGCAGTAAGCATTGACAAAGAACAATTCAGCTTCCTGTAGAATTCCTCATGGAAACCGTGTTTCATATGCTTTCTCAACAACTGGATCTGTTTAACTCTTTTAGGTCTCCTGCTGCCAGTGTGTGAAACCAGAAGTTTCTACCGTTCCTGAGAGACGGGTAAGTCTCTTGACCTATTTATTCAAAATAGGTCGCCAATGGTCGGATCAGCCAGTTGAACGTCACCCAGTAACGGTCATCTTCAGGTGCATTCCCTGTATTTTAAAGGAATTAATTCCTTCCGGAATGTGGGTTGTCAGTGTTGGCTTCAGTTTGACGCTTAGTGCCCATTGCAGTCGGGGTGAGCACAGGTGAGGAACCAAAGAGCTGTTTTTTCTTCCTTGCTGGGTAGTTGAAGCTCTGTGAACAAATGTCTAATGAATCACAAGTACAGCAACCAGTATGCACAAACAGACATTTAAGCGAGTACTCGGAGCTGCGTGGTGGTGTACCTATGAGCTAAAGCAAACAGGTTTTATGTACCAAGATCGCTCCTGTTCGCGTTGTTGCGGTTTTTCTCCTGGTAGAAACGTCGTAATGTTCCATTCACCCGGCCGGGGTGACCTGAGCCCCCGCGCGTGGCGGGTCAGCGGCGCTGCTGATGGCGTGGGGCCGTGCCAGCCCCGTGCCGGTCCTGTGCCAGCACCGCTCGCCTGCCTCAGCGCACTCTGCTCGTCCCGCCGCCTCGCTGCCCGCGGAAGAGCATGTTTCCTATCGCTTGCTCAGGAATCAGGACTGGGATTTCTAGAGTGCTGCTGCTTCGTTAGAGAAACAAAGCGATAGTTTAACACAACCTTACGCGTGGCTGGTCTGTAAAATGTCAGAGGAGTTCAGCTGATGGCAAGGGGGGGTAACCCGGGCGGTCAGTTCCCCGAGGCCGTGCTGTCAGCGCGCCTGACACGGTCAGCGTAAGTGCCTGAAGACTGCCGGGCTCTGCGCACAAACCGTCTGCGTTCGCATCTGAACAAGTCTGGAGGACGGGGCCGTTTTACCACTATGGCGGGGCGATGGGCACGCGGGAGTTTGCACAGAATTATTTTCCAAACCCATGTACAACATTGCAGACAGGCAATTGCTTCTCTGACGTTGGGTTCTGCCTGAGCGATGGGAGTGCTGTGGTGTGCGGGGCGAAGGCTCAGGCGTCCGGCTCGAGCTGGGTCAGACCCTCAGAGGATCTCTCACCCAGCTTCACTAGCGAGCCCACCGCAGCTGTGTGCGCAAGGTCAGAAGTTTTTGTGGGGCGTTTTATGATTGTTTTAAGGAAAAGTAGTCAGTACTCGTATAAGGCTTGTTCCAAGAGGACTATTTCAGATCTCAAGGTCAACCGCTCTCGGTGCAGACTGTGACATTTCAGCAGTGAGTCACGACACTGAGGGTTTCGCTCTGTTCACTCTCACGTGGCGTGTGGCTTGAACAGCTTGCTCCCTGCATGCTGCTTTGTAATTCTCGGTCCAAACTTCGCGCAAATATCCCCAATGCTAGGACTTCTTCCTTTCTTTACGAGCCTGTTCTACAATATCTGTTTAATAAGATTTGTGCCTGAGCTGTCATTTCTGATTACGCGTTACCCTCAGTTTATATTGCTTCCTTCCCAGTGGTCAACAGTACGAATGTCTGTGTGAATCTCAATGCATTTCCTTTTTCTTCCAGTGTATAAATGTCTGAAAACTGATCAAAACAACCATCCCACTTTGATTGTATATTTTATTTCTGCCGAAAGGTTCAAATGTAATGAAAATAAAATGTTCAATGAACATAGCACGGATTTACCAGAAGAAACAGGCACATTTAACTTGTTTTGAAAGATGGATGAACACTATTAATTTTGATATTTTCTATATATATCTTCTCACTTGACAATTGTTATTTAAAGATTTTGTTCTAAGCTATTGCCGCACTTATGTTGTAGAGTCATTTTACACCAACGCATGGATCAGTAACTTAATTATAAATAAGTGGGTTTAAGCCAAATGTAATGGAAATAATGTTTTCTTACCCAGACTATGCTTAGTCTCAGATAACGATCTGGTGGCGTGATGAGCGTTCCACTTCCATATGCCACACTGAAGCAGAATATCCTGCGTTGTTGAACTTGTGAGAGTTTTGCTTTAGGTCGTGTTGCCGGAGCCGTGCAGTTTGGTGCAACACAGCCTGAAAGTCGTGACAGGCGGTGCCTGTGCCAGCCGTGATGTTTGCAGAAGCTACGGCTCTGCCCCAAAAGTTACAATGAACATCTGCCTAAATTTGAGCAAAAATGTAGATCAGAATTAGAGGGAGGTTATAAGCAAGGCTGTATACTGAGCTGCTGTTCATTTATTCTGATGAAAACTTTGTTACTCTAACCAACATCAAGAATATCCCCATTTAATGCTCATTTTTGATCAATGATGAGGTCGTGTTTGTACCTCCTTAGCCACTCATGCCCATTGAATTTCACCTCTGTGCGCAGGGCGGTCTGTGCGTATTAACGTGGCGAAAAGGGGCCCAAACAGCAGTCGAAGAGGCCGAGGCGGTTGTGCCGGCTACACCCGCAGACCTCGGCTGCTGTCACCGAGCAGGTCTGCACCCGGGACAAACGTTCACTGCCTCTCCAGACCGCTTCTGGCGTAAATCTCAGTTCAGTGCGAGTAAGGAGTCATAACTTCGGGTTTGCCGTCATAAAGCAGCGCCTCAGGCTCCTGGCTGAAACTTTTCTCCATTGAAATCCAATGAAAATCAACACCATAAATCCAGATTTCCCCGTGGTCACATGCCAGAGGCAGCACGTAAGGTGCCGAGTGATGTATAGTGCTGGGATTGCCTTCGATCCTTGGGCTCGGCGTCCATTTGTCTTGGCTTCCCTGTCTAACTGCCAGCTTATTAAATCAAAAATGAGTCGGGAGCGCCATGCTGGGAGGAAGCAGAAGCCGATGTCTCTTCTTGCCGGGAGGCGGGTGGTGCAGAGCAGGCGGCAGGGTCGTGCCCAGGAGATGACCACCTGCGGGTGCCCGGCGTCGGGGGGGTTCACCAGTCATGAACTGATGGCTTGACGTGAACGTGGGGGGGGATTGAGAGCTGCTGGGCACAGCTATTTGGAGCTGTCTGCATAGCCTGGAAGAGTAAAAAGGGATGCTGGTATAAAGCATTATAGGGTATTATTTTTACTCTTTATTCTTAAGCAGAGAAAGTGATAGGTATTGTTCAGCCTGAGCCCTTTGATGCATACTATTGTTAGCAGTAATTTTAAATCCTTTCAAAATCATCTTCAAAATGTCTATTAAAATATTTAATTGCAAGGTGCTATTTCTTCTCTTCTTGCTTCATCACTCTCAAGTGTATCGTTCTTTATCTCAGAAAATGAAGCACTTGTGACTTTGACAGCCCATACAGGGATGGGAGACGATCGGACAGTGCAAGAGGGTGGACAGCAGCAAATCGTTCAGAGCCCTGAGTTTGGGAGGTTAACTTTTGTTTATTAGAGGATTTGTAGGACTTGGAAAAGAAACTGACTGCTTGTAATTCAGAATTAGTACCTGAAAGCTTCACGTTATCTTTATCGATTGCAGTTGTTGTTCTCAACATAGCAGCAGAGGGGGAAGGAGAAGGAATATTTACTGGCGTCTCACCTGAAGGAGATTCGCCAGGCTGCAAAGGGTGTTTAAGTACCTGCCTGTCACTGACTTGTCATGGGAAATAAACACCGTGCCACTCTTTGGGGCTTTCAGATCTTGCCCTCATACATTTATCCCAGTTTTCCCCTTTCCACATGTTGGATTGATTGTAAAAGCTGTGGGATGCCCTTACCTGGGAACTTTAATCATGGGGCTTTATGAGCCAGAGGGCCCCAGGTTGGTGGCAAAGGGGGACTTGAGCAGCTCTGCAGTCAGGGACACAGTCGTGTTGCTCACCCAGGAGATGCGTGCCATGGCCCGTGCAAGCCACCTGGTGCCAGCGGGAGCATCGCTCATGGCCAGTGCTGAGGCCAGCAGAGCCCTGCAGAAAGATCTGTTCTCTGCTGCAGGGGGAAGGTCCTAGGAGGAAAAACCCTGTCATCATTCATGGGGCACGAATACCTGTGAATCTGGATGCCACCTTCTGTCCATGGCGCCTAAGGCTACTCGGGGGCTGCACGTGTGGGGGATAACACCGTAACTGCTCCCCGCCTGTGGCTGGCTGAAGGGCTTCTGGCCATGGAGAGAAGAGGAAAAGGTCTGTCCTCAGCGTAGTTCTGATTGCGGGGGAAGAATTGGTGGAGAACTGGAGGTAGATGGGAAATTTGGGAGAGAGTGACTGGAATGACAGAGGCTGCTCCTGTAGGACTGGAAGAAGCGTGGGCAGCAGCTGAGGTGTGGTAAGCTCTGGGGAAGGTGATCTCCGCTCACACAGGGAGCTGGGAGGCAGGAGGATCCCTTGAGGTGATGGTCTAAGGGATGAGAAAGGACTGGGAGAGACCTGATAAACGCACGGCAGCCGAGCATCCTCCTGCACGGGGGTGGTAGGAATATAGTAAAAACCATTAGGGCAGAATCAGGAGCTCCTTTAGGACTTGAAAATCTGAAGAAGTGGTACAAAAGCAGAGGCACTTGACAAGAAATGAAGGTGAAGGCATAGCACAGGCATATAATGGTAAAATGAAAAGCCTAAGGCAAAAAATGTGTTTCATTTAGCAAGTGAGATAAAACGCAGGAGGAAGTACTGCTATAAATACATTAGAAATAAGAAGATAGGAGAGGAAATATAGATCTAGTACTCGACAGAGAAGTGGCTGCTTACCAAAGTGTCTATAATGCCCCGATAATCTGGTTAATTTTGACCAGAGTGTAGAACGAGGGGCCAGAACAGAGAATGAACAGGCAAGAGTTTATTTGGATCTGCTAGATAGGTCAGGACACAGGATCTGAGGAAATTCTCCTTAGAATTAGAAAGAATTAATCAAAACTATTTTTGAACAAGGAGCAATTATTTTTAACAGCTTGCGGAGCTCAGAGGAGGTCTCAGAACTATCAAAATGCAAATACAGGTCCTAAGAATAAAAGGAAAAAATACAGTCTAGTGTATTATTGACTAAAAAGCCTAACGAGTTCTTGGAAAGGCTCTGAAATTAATTAATGGAAAAAATCAATCCATAACAATTGGAAGAGGAGACTAAAATCGAAACAAAGCAACCATCATGGATTTGTCAAAAGCATGTCAGATTAGTCTAATTAACTGACCTGGCGGGTAAAGGGGGAACAAATAGTTATGATATACTTTGACTTTTGTGTTTCCAGGTAAGCTAGAGAGACACGTCTAGGTGGAAGCTGCACGTATAGCTGTTTGAGAAATTTGTTTTAAGTAGTAGCTATCATTATTTGCCTGCAAATCTGGGAGAGCCTTTCAAGTGAGTCCCAAGGGGAGCTTTCTTGCTCTCGAGTCTGTCCTCTGTTTTAATTAGAGCTTGGTATCATGGAGGACTTGTAAAATTTGCAGATGACATGGGGCAGAGAGGGATCACAAGAACTCTGGAGGACAGAATTGAAATAGGAAAAGATTTGAAAGGAGGAGACGTTTCTGAAAACCCCAGGCTGAAATGCAGTGAAGTATGAAGCAGTGCAGGGGAGGAGGGAAGACAGAAAAGGACTAAAGAACTCGGGCGTTTGGAGTGGCCGACAGATGAAGCACGAGTAAGAAGTGCAAAGCTCTTGTCTAGGAGGAAACTTCTCCTGGAGTGCATTAACAGAAGGGTTGTGGGAGAAGAGACCCGGAAAGTCGTCCTGCCCGCGGGCGACCCCAGCCTGGCTGCGCTCTGCGGTCTGCGAGTGCGGCTGAGACGGGGAGATGTCTTCTGCTCCTTTCTTATTTCACCAGTTTAAGTTATTAGACATCTGGACAAGGTGAGATTTATTTACCATCAGTGGAAAGTTTGTGACAAAGATCCATTTACAAAATGATACCTAAGTCAGCTTCAGAAAGATCTGCTGCTGTGTTTAATGTGCAGCATCAAAACATGGGTAAGAGTCCATAAACAAAACCAACAAACCGCAAGCAAAAACAAGGGATCAAAATAAAGCTAGTTAGTAAAATCTCCTAATTAACTTTGACTTGCTATAACTAATAACTTGTTACAACTTTAACCTGACTGTTTTGCCGCATTTCAAGGCGAAGCCAGTCTTCATCACTGGTAATGCAATGTACAACGAGTAGCAACAAAAATTAGCATCTTGGCAGGGTGATATGAATTCATCCAGAAAATAAAAGGGGTGTCATTTGCACCATCTGCTGCACATGAATCAGGAGAGAGGAGAACAGCTGAAACCTGGAGACGTCAATATTGAAATGCCACTGGGAGGGGAGACGGTGGCCAAGTGAACAGAGGGGCTGCCTGGGCAGCGGGCTGGGACGGCAAGGAGACGTGATCGGGCACGGCCAGAAACGCTTTCCAAACATTTTCCTTCTCACTTGCCTTTCTTCCCTTCCATATTTTAGAACCGTTGAGTTACAGGCATACCGTGGAAGGTGGAGGTGTAAGTGTGATGCTTCCTTCAGGGCTCGGAGGGAGAAATGCTGCGGTGCGGCTGGTCTGTGCCCTCCAGAGCTGGGTGTAACTGTAGTGAAAGTGGTGTAATTTCTGTTCTCTGGGGCAGGATGAAGCTGTTGCAGAGGGGGAAGTATCAGACCAGGGTGGCTATTTGTATTCCATTTGCTGTATTGCATGTTATCCCAGCATCCCAGACTGGTTTGGGTGGGCAGGGACCTCCCAGCCCCCCCAGTGCCACCCCTGCCATGGGCAGGGACACCCTCCACTAGCCCAGGTTGCCCAAAGCCCCATCCAACCTGGCCTTGAACTCTGCCAGGGAGCCAGGGGCAGCCACAGCTTCTCTGGGCACCCCGTTCTGAACACACAACGTGTGTGTTTGTATATAGAGGAAGTGCAGACTGCAGGTCTGTGCGGAACGGGCACGGGGTGGTGTGTGCAGAACCTCCGTGTTGCCGTAGGTAGGGCCAGGAGAGCCGGGTGCTCAGCCAGCCAGCGGTTACTGAGCTGTTCTCTTAAGGAGCGGGAGGGAGGTGGGGGGCTGAGAAACATTCACGGGCCCTGTGTCGGTACCGTGCGTTCCTGGGAGGATGTGGAGCGTGCGAGTGGCGTGGCGTGGTGTGGCATGGTGTGGTGTGGCACTGTGTGGCATTGTGTGGCATGGCGTGGTGTGGCATGGCGTGGCATGGCGTGGCGTGGCGTGCTCCCCTGCCTGCCGCCTGCAGCCAGGCTGCTTAATCACCTTAATAAACTGATCAAGCAGATGTTTCCATCTTAGCTCCCAAAAGCTTTCCCTAGCCAAGTCGGTTAGAAATCTCTGTGCTTCCAGCCCAGACCCACTGAAGGCCAATTTATATTTACCCACTCTTAGCCAATATTGTTGCAGGATTCTTCTCCCGTCCCGGGGCTCATCCCTGGCGTGTTTGCAAAGAACAAACATTTCCCCTCGAAGCCGTCTTTTCTCTGGCTAAACAACCCAAGTCGTGTTATGCTTCTGTATTGTCTTTAAGGTATCGGGCTCGGGAGTCTCCATCTTATTTACGTGAGATAAAACTTTACTGCACAGTTGGCTCTTTTAATGTCGACAGGACGGGAGGACAGGAAGGAGTAACTAGTCAATGGGTCTGCTCCAAAGCCCCCAAAGTCAATAGGAATTTTATTTTTACATCGCTGCATTCCGGACTGAACCCTGCTGGGGGGTGATGGGAGGAGCTGGGTTTGGAGTTTATAGATGCACTTTTCACTGACTCTGAATTCATGTGGGTGAAGTTGAGCTTGGAGGAAAGCAGATGAAGCTCTGGCATTTTAAAATGTAATGCCAATTTCTAATAGTAACTGGCCAGCTGAGTTTTGGACAGGATCTGGAAAAAGACCTGCCTTAATAATCATGCCAGAAGGGGTGAATACCCCGCCACAGCCCCCCATGGCCCCAGGAGCAGCCCTTCTCACCACAAAAACCAGTTTTTAGGAGTAGCTGACACCCACTTCTCACTTGACCTTCTGGCGACGCCAGCTCTGGTGAGAGGCCGTGGGCTGGCGACCTCTCCTCTTCCTCTGCAAGCACGAGGAGCCGTAGAAAATGAGTTGGAAACGGAGGAGACGTGTCTCCACCTCAGAGACAGAAAACCCAGCTGCGGAGGGAGGCTTCAAAAGCGAGCAGAGCCCCGTGCGAGCAGAGCGTCGCCGGGGCTGGCAGCCCGTGTGTGGCAGCGGTGCCGTCGGACGGCGCGGTGTGGGGCTGGCAGCCCTCGCCGCCTCCCCTTGCGCAGCACGCCGTGCAGCCCCCATCCTGCTCGCTGCGGCGGGGCACAGCACCTCCTGGAGCCGGAGCGCATTTTTCCTCCCCAGCCTGTCTGACCCTCTGAGGAGCCGTCTTCCCTCCGCCAACCGAGGGAGAAGGGATATGCAAAACTTGGCAGATCATCAAATCTATGAAAAACGGAATTTCAGTCAGAAACCTGATGGAAACAACTTTTAAAAAATGTTAAGCCCTTGGTGCTGACTTTTGCAGCAGGGAACCTCTTGCCTTGATGCTTTGAAGTGGCACTTTTCATCCTAAACGCTGCCTTCTATTTTTATGGTGAGAGCATGGTGACAGCTAACTGACCTGAAAATGAAGGAGAAAAAAAGTGATCTCATGTGGAATGAAATGTTTTATTTGATTAAAACACTGAAGCCACAAGATTTCTTTTTGCACTTGGCACGAGCCAAGTGCAGCTTCAGAAGCGGAACCCGGCAGGACAAGCCCTTCTCAGCCGGCGCTCGTCCAAATGCTGACGTCCAGCCCCGCAGGCGCACGGGGACCTTGGCTTTCTCCACCCCGGTAATGTTCTTTCCACATCGAGGACTGAGTCACAATAAATGGAATATTAACAGCAATATTTGGATTTACTGGAGGAAGGAGGATGCACATGTCGACCTCGGTGGGTCCTGCCTGGCCCTTTGACGCTGCCCGTGCCTGGGGTGGTGCGCTGTGCTCCCGCCGGCCGAGCATCCCCGAATCCCGGCGGGGCCACGCGCTGCTCCCAGATGGACAAGGGATTTCAGATGGGGGAACGGGTGGGCTTTGTACCTCTGGAGTAAAATGTGAGGTACACAAACAGTTTTGTATTTCATTTTCAAATAATTACTTCTTACCCGGACAAAATCATCTCTGATTGAAAGCCAGCAAGACAAATGGTAACTGGAAGTTGGTGTAATTTTTTTACCGGTTCACTGAACCATTTAAAACAGGTATTGACTTCTACATTATCATAAATTGTTACATACAGTGAAAGAGCCAGGCTGTGGGGTTGGATGATTAATGGTGAAAGCTGGGACTGCTTCAGACTGAAACTTGATATCCAGGAGAACATTTATTTACATTCAGTGCTGCTGGTATGGAGATTACTGTTCCTGCTCATAGCTCCTTCCCGGGGCACCTCGGAGCGGGAGGAGGTGTATGCCACGAGGGCTGGCTCTCTGTAATGCTGGTGTGCTGCCGGCAGCTGCCTCCTTCCTGAATGCACTGGAGGACAGGATGTGAGATTAAAAATGTTCGGCAGATGAGAAAACGGATTCATCTCCCATGGCTTTCGCATCCAGAAGATCGGCATTTTGTCTTCAGTAAGGACTTTGCTCTCCCTGTAATCGTGGTGGGAGACGGGTGAAGCGCCAGGTGTGGATGCTGGAGGGGGCACGGGGCCAGGAGAGATGCTCTGTCCTGGGGCTTGCCCTGCCCACAGCGGTACCTTCTCTGGGCTTCGCTGAAGTGACACGGAGGGGTGACTCTGCGGCTCCCCGGCAGAGGACATGAGCTGCTGTGCTGAGCGTCTGGGACTGTTCGTACAAGCCACCGCTGTTACTTTCTCCGGGACGCATTGCTGCGGGAGCGGTACGGGGGGGCAGAGCCGAGCCCAGCTCCTGCGCTCCAGCCGTACTCTTGCTCTGGCCCGGGAGATCGGGCTGTGCCGGCCCCGTAGCGCTGGGACCAGTCTCGGCATCTGGCAGCAGCTCGCACCTCGGAAAAGCTCTGTTAAAAATAATCCCCACTGCCTGGATTTGAGTATTCCTCCTGCACCACTCGCAGTTACTCGGGGATCTGAGAAAAGTCAGAACCATGGGCTGTCCTCCTGGCGTTTTACCATTACTCTTATTTTCATAGGTCATTAAAACATTCATTTACAAATAAGCTTTTTACCTTTTCATTTAAATCTTTGCTTAAGCATACAGTTTTTCCCCAATTCTAGACCTTTAGACCTACACTTTGTTGTAAAATTTGGCATTCGATTTAACAAACCTGTAAAGTACTGAGAAGAGGAAGAAAGAAAGAAAGGAAGATGCCGGTATGAATTCCATCTGTGACTGGCAGTAGGGACATCGCTCATTTGTGACTTCTAAGCCATCTTAGGTTAAGCTAAGAAGTGCTTAGATTTATTTTTATTCATTTCATTTTAAATGCTTTCACTTGGAAAATGTTACTTTTAATTTATGATTATTTTTTGTGAAATTCATTTTCTTTATATTTCCTGTTTTAAAAGCTGTTTACTCAAGAAAAAAGCACTCTGATGCCCTGAACACTGTAAAGCCCCTAAAGAGGGGCACAGTGGTGTTTACCCTCTTCAGATACATCGCAAAGTCCTCGACTGTGCTGATTCTCGTGGGGAGAACATGGCGTTACGCGGGTCCTGGAATCCGCAGCGAATACATTTAAATTCATTACTTATGCACAATCCCCGTCAGCCCACCGACTTGATTATTGCCATTATTGTGACACTAATGTTTCTGTCAAATTTCAGTTTACTCAGTTTCAAAATCCAATTTAGGATTAGCATAGACGTTTCCTTGCCTTTGATTGAAAGTGACAACTTGTGTGGAAATTGCTTTCAAAATTCTGGTTTTGTGAATGTTATCTTGCAGCACTTTAAAAAAGATACCACTGTAGGCTTATAGGAATCTCCACATACTTTAAAAAAGTCTACGGGTTGATTGTTAAAACATAAAACAGTTAATCTGCAGTTGTTCCTACCTGTCAGGTTACCGAGTACTTCACCCAGTTACAATGCGATGGTAGTCAGCCACACTTTAATATTAAAGATTTGGTTTGATGTTATTATAGAATATTTGGCTTTTTCTTTCCTTATTCATTGCGTCCCCATGTTTAGGAGTTTCTCAGTGATCCCAGCTTCTCCACGTGGGCAGGTTTGACGTGCCGGGCAGAGGCCAGCGTCGCTGCTCGGGGTGAGGTGATGAAGAACGTGAAGGTTGCTCGAATGGGGGGGATTCCAGAGGCATTGGTGCTGAAGGGATGGGGACCACCGGTGCCCCATGGCCATTTCTCCAGCTCCGTTGTCCACATCCCTCGCAGTTCGGATCAAGAAGCTGATGGCAGCCGAGGGCACCAAAACAATGTACCTGAGATGATGAATTGGACATTAAGAAATTAATTCCGTGCAGTTTTCTCCAGCAACAAATTGTAACTGTCACATGCACGGCCCCCAAAATATTTCCTATCAGTTCATGTTGTAATTTATGTTGAAGACATTTAATGCTGATGAAAATGTCATTGTAATGGATTATATCACTGCTTATCAGCCCGGCTTCTCACGTGGAGAACACAGGCGATAATATAGGTGCTGTGAAGAGTTGAGTGTCCACACAGAGTACCCCTCGAAGGGCTGTGTCTTATCCCAGAGGGGAGGTTTCGATGTGAAAATCCCACCAAAGCCTCGCACCTGAAGATCCGGGTGAAGCGGGTCGTTACTGGTGCGGGGTTATACTTATTTAACGAGGTTTGAAAACCTGGTACCTGCCGGCAGTGCGGCACTTCTGCAGGCGCAACGGGGCCGCGGGTGGCGGGAGGCAGAGGACCCTCATCCTCCTCTGCACCGGTTCCTCTCAGCCTGGTCCTGTCTGCCCCGCTGACGGCAATTCTGTCCCAGCCGCTGCGGCTCCTGCGGTGGCACATTCTGCAGGTCCAGAGTTCAGGCTGGTGGTGCTGAGGCTGGAGAGCGAGCGCACAAGCCTCGAACCTGACCTCTTGCAAATTAAGTTACAAAATTCTCCTGGATTTCTGAATCAAGACTCGAATTCTCTTTGGCTAGAAATTTAAAGGCAATCAATAAAAAAATAGAAAGCAATCCAAACCTGCAGTGTTCCTTTTAAGTGGTTCCCATGGTACGTACCCCTGCCTATTTCTAGTCTGGTTTTGTTTAGTTCTGGTCCTTTGTGCCTTGTTATGCTTTTTGACTTTGATTTTAAAAGCTACCTATCCTCAGAAATGCTTCTCCTGCGTAGATTTTGGACTCAGACGTCTCTTCGATAAACCGGGTGGTATGAGATTCTCAACTCATAAGTCTTGAATAATTTTTTTTACAACTCATTTCCTATGTCTTTTCCTGATTTTTCCTTCGGATTGCTGTTGTAAGCACCTCTGTGCTTTTAGCTAAGCAGGTATCCAGAGAGGTTGTTCCAAGTCGAACAGGTGATGTAATGCAGCAGACAGGAAAACACAGATGCAGGCAAAAGTGGGTTTGCTCTATAGAAAATCTTTGAAAGGGCAGCAGTCCAGCCAGATACCGGATGGCCAGCATTAATTTTACATTTTACCCACTCTAAGTCCTGTGTGCGTATTGACGTGTGGTGCCTGAATATCTGATTAGAAGGTGTAGAGAAATGTGTCCGCAGCAATGTCTTTTAAGATGACAGCTCAACAGCTTTACAGTTGGTCAAAATATTTTCAGTGCTTGTAATTAAAAAAAAAAACAACCCAAACCACAACAATTTTTTCAAAAGACTTTCACACTTCCCTGCCAGCAGCTGTGACTACTCATCAGGTTCAAAGGAGCACGTCTGAGTGCTCGGCTGAGTGAAATCTCCATCTAAAAGTACACAAGATGCCCAGGGAGAGGTCTGCAGAGATGTGAATCATTACGCTCACAATTAGTTCAAAGTGTTTCCATGTGCTTTCTGGCAAGGACGTTTCCAGCGTAATCTGTGCAGCTCTCAGCTCGTCTCTGACCGAGAAGCACAAAACCTTTGGCTCTTCTTCCGTGACCTGATGGGAGAACCAGCGGTGCCTTGGGCTTTGCGTAGTGGCAGATGCAGCTGGAGGTGCTCCAGCACTCCGTGTCTTTGCACGGGCAGGTTTTTTCCCTTCTCCGCTGTGTTCTCCATACTCCTTTCCAATTCATCTTTTGCCAGTGTTCCCTGGTTTCTTTGTTTCTTCCTTTCAGACTCGGATTTGTTTTCCTCTCAGTTCTAGATCACTGAAACTGGCCAAATTTTAGCAACCTTGAAATTTGGCTGAACCTTTGTTTTACTTTGGCTTCTCATTCTGGATTCCGCTTGTTAGGTCAGTTCTTCCCAGCGCAGCAGAAATTGCTTTCCTTAATAGATTTAAGTGCCCACATTTATTTTTTGTTCCACTACTTCTTACTCAAGCTGGACTCATTTGAAGTGTTGTAACGGTGTCTCTGCACATATAGATTTGACGTACGGAATGACAAAACCCACTAGGAAATTATCTGCCCTCTGAAACGGAAACATGTACGGTTCTACCAGTAATTCCGTTTTGCGGCAGAGCCTGTTCTCTTACCGCAGACACAGAGCAGATGGTCGAAGCTAGAAAGCAGACGATGCCCAGCCAAGTCTGGATCCCAGATAACCTTGATGAATCGTCTCGTCCGTCCCCAGCTGCGCAGAGGCCAGAGGAATGCTTTCTCCCAAGGGAACAGGTTCCTTCTCGGGAACGTGCGTGGATGGGGCTTAACAGCACAGCCCCGAAGAAGAGGTGGGGACGGGCGGGAAGAGCAAAGGAAAGGCACGGGCGTTCTGCCGCGGGTACAGCCTGCAGTTTGCCTGAAGGACCTGAATTCCTAACATGTGTGTCCCTGCCCAAATGGGAGATAATTTTGCACAGCGAAGCTTTGTATGAGATTTTTAATTACTCTCCTGGGCCAGAAAACAGTGCAAGCCCAGCTTTATTGTGATAAATTGTCATTGCTATCCCCAGTCGCTAATCAAATGGGATTTATAATTAGGAATTTCTTGAGTTAACTATGGTGAAGCTGAAAGCTTTGAAAGGACTGGCAGAGTTTGTCACTAGAGATCTTCCTGCTGGTGAAACGGCACGTGCGGGATGCACACGTAGGCACGTTTGCTTCCAGAAGCGTGACTGACTGCAGCGATTCAGCAAGCGGTGTGCTGGGCGGCTGTTAGCAATACAGGAGGGATATTTCTCTTATTCCCCCATCATGCGTTGCCCTGTGTTCTTACCGTCTTTTATGTCCCTCTAATGTGCTTTGATTTTATTGAAACAAGCCTGATGAATGGTGCATGATTTGTCTAGAAGGAAGGGAAGAAGAATCGCTGTCCCTTTCTCTTTGTCTGATTCAGCGTTATGATGCGTTAGTGACAGATCATTAACCCAGTTCTGCAGATGCTGCAGAAGCAGAGAACCGAAACACATCACCTACCCCCGCACCCCGCTGTCGAACAGCAGCAACGGGGTGTGGGCAGGAGGGGGGAGACATCCACGGGCCGGGGACAGGGGAGGCCACGTCAGAAACACTGGTGCCAGCAATAATCTCATGGTCGAGGTGCTGTTACTTGTACTGTACAAATGCAGACAGTTGGTTTCTTCGCCTGTTTTTCAGTGGTTTCATTCAGGAAGGGCTTTGCACGAAATCGTTGGGTTTTATTTGCAGAGGAGGAGTGACAGGGAGAGCGGTTTGATGGTCGTACGTGGAGAAAGGAACAGCCACCAAGAAACCTGAACCTGGAAAGCAGGGTGTTGAAACAAAGGTTGCATCTGTTTGCTAAGGTCCGAGAGGACGTTTCCAGCCGTCCAAAGAGCTCTGGCCAGCTCAGCAGGTCCCACCAGGGACTGCCCGGGACACCTCCGTTACGCTGCCAGGGCGCCCAAGCCGTATTCCTTCAGGCTTCGTGCCTGCCGGTCAATTTGTCAATAAAAAATTCAGGCTGGTGTGAGCAAAGCTGAAATGTTTGTGTTGTCTGAAGTGACAAACATCCTGTTTCTTTACCTAACTGATGTTCAGAAGAGTAGCAGGTCTTTCAAACACCTAGAGATGGCGATGCCAGAGGGTCCAGACTGTACAGCTTGCTGCTACCTTGAGGCTGATACCGATAAGTAATTTTTTTTTTTTTTTTAAAGAGTAAAAAAAGCATTTTTCATTGGGATGATCTATGAGCATTTGTACTGACGGAGCTTTCTCCAAGCAGTTTTTGAGAACCATATGTTCTCAGCATTTCTGCTCTTGACATCACCCGAGGCTGGTGCTTCATTTCCAGCTTCCCTGGCAGGCTGCGTGAAGTTACCACATCAACAAACACGCAGGCATGTTAGATGTTACTTTTCAGACCATCTCTCAGAGCACTCTATGGTTGCTGCTAATAATCTCATATTATTTTGTGATGGACGTGCAAGGAGTGCTGGGCGGCAAAATGGCTAATTCAGCTGCCACGCTTTTTAAAGTCCAAATAAGCCAGGCCAGGAGTCACAGGCTTGGCGCAGGGACCAGTGTAATTGCAATTAGCATTTTATCTGGCCTATTGATTCAACCAAAATTCTGGCATCAGTGTTTGGACACTCTTTAATTTGCACACAGATGCCTCCACCAGCTGCTTTCCCTGTGCAGATGTCTCCACCTCCAGACTGTGATGGAGAGGTCGTACAAGCCGTGGGAGTGTCGGGCTGCCCGCACGGCCTTGGGGCGCAGCGCAGCGCTGGAGGGCTCGGAGCACACCCGGGGATACACTTTTATCGATGCATTCCCGCGGGCAGAGCCCAGCACGCCTCGGGGTGTGCAAGCAGACGTGCTCGCCTTGCAAGGGACGGGTGCTCGGCGGCGAGCGGCTGCGTGAGTCTGCAGCTTGCGAGAGCCCCGCAGCCGGGTGCCGGGGCCAAACGCCGCTCTTGCTTTCTTGGCACACAGAATTATTTCTGTTTCCCCGGGAGAACAGCGGTAAAGCCAGAAAGTCCATTTGGAGATGGCGCTCCATGACAGGGTTGGTGCCCTCGGTGCCGGAGAGGGAGGCACCCAGAGGGGCGGCTGAGACTCCGGTTACGAGCCGGAGCGAGCGCGGGGTGTCCCAGGGCAGCAGCGGTGGGAGTCGGGTGGGCACGCAGCTCCCTGCGGGGTCGGGAGCAACGGAGGGACTCCGGAAAGCTTCGCTATTGACCGCTGGAGTCGGGATGGAGAGCGGATCTGTGACGCCAGCAAACCTCACCGCCATTACCTGACTTGAATTCCAACATCCCGTTTTGCCCATGCAATAGCAGGATGCTTTTTAAAGAATTTTCTTGCTCTTCAGTCTTGGTTTTAAGTGAGTTTAGGTGAAATGAAGACTTAAATTGGTTATTTTTTTCTACCTTACTGATAGGTTTCCTTTTTAAAACTTACTTACATGTCATAAGACGTCATATTTGCATCTGATGAATTTTCTAATTGGTTATTTTTTCTCTTAAATCAAACAGTTGTCATTGTCCTAAGACAGCCGTAAGCAGACCTGAAGTATCACTGGTTAGTGACATTTCTATTTGCAGATTAAAATCTCACGTCAGATACAAATGCATCTGCCTTGTGAAACCATCCCAATGATTTTTGCTAAGCATCATTTTCAACTTTTGTAACTACAAACATGTTGCTTTTAATTCCTTCTGTCCAAGTAGACAGCCATACAGTAATAGCAGCAGTGCGGTTTTGCATACCACAAAAAATTATTATTATTTTTGTCTGTCTCTCTGCAAAGTTTTCTTTTGCAGTCACTATGAATAATCGCTGCAGTCTGTACTTTAAATAAAAGAGATCATTCTGCTTTCCTGCCAACATAAACAGGAGTACAATTTGCATGTCTAAATAAACAAATCTGTTACGCATAATAACTCCTGTCAAACAATGCATTGCCCGTTCGGATTTCCAGCTAGCCATCGCAGGGTAAATTTACTGATAAATTGAGAGCTCAGTCCTGAATGGGTGTTGGGATTTGAAGTCTCCGCTGAGTTTTGCTGGAGATCTGAGGATCTGGAGGCTGATGAAGAAAAGTGAATTTCTGCGTTCAGCCCAGCAGCCGACCGGCAGCCAGCCTCGCCGTGTCCGCCCGTGCAGAGGAGCGANGGCCGGGGTGCAGCGGGGTGAGGGCTCAGCACAGGGCACGGGGGTGCTCACGCCGCTGAGGTTCCCCCTGCTCGGAGACGGCGGGGCTGCCCCAGCATCACGCTGCTCCCAGCCCTGCCCGCGGCCGTGGCCGCTCCGGCGGCAGGGATCCTGAAAGCCTGGAGCCCCACGGGAGACAGGCAGGGGCGCGAGGGGCAGAGCTGGTTTGGCTGTGGGGTTGGCTTTTTGCATTGGCCCGGTTCTTTACTGAAAGGAATGCAAGTGAAAATAAAAATCCCTGCTAAAGCCAAGGGCACATTCAGCCATCGCTTTCACCAGCTGAGTGTCACCCTGCGCCAGGGTAAGTCTGGTGAAGAAGCTGCAAACCTTGTCTGGAAATAACCCAGAAGTGGGAAGAAGCTATTTTACATGGCTATTCCCTCGTGCCTTTCCAGGTATTCAGGAATATTCACACCGTTTCGTTGTTTATCAGCCTAGAAACTGTGTATTCATTTAAAATAAACTAGGAAAGCTCTGCTGCTGTGTTTTTATGTCAAGGTGGGACTTTTGTAGGCTTCATTGTCATGTCACAGTATTGCAAAGGAAAAAAGAGTATGAAGAAATTACCCAGCGAAACAGAAGAAATCCTTTTATTCCCATCAGTTTTGATTGAAGGTGGGAGGTAGTGGAAGCAACAGCAAAAGCTAATTCAAAATATTGCTGCAGATGATAACTCCCAGCCTCATTTTTCTGCAGAGGTAATATATCCCCTTAAAATCAATAAATACTTCTGAAATCTTAGCCCAGTTTATAGGCAGACGGCAAATGAATGGGAGTGGAGGTCTGGCTGAGCTGAACGGTCTGGAGAAAACGACAGCGGCCGAGAGCGCGCCTTTGCGAGTGAGCTGCGGTTGGTTTAAATTCTCATGTTTGAAAAATATCAAGCTATTGGGCAAAAATTTGTCCGAAGGCAAAATTTCCCATTTATCCTGCCAATGCTGACTTTGGAGAATATTGCCCAAATGGCGGGTTTGGCCGAAAGGGCCGAGGGTTGGCGCACGCCGGGTGCTGTGTCTGGTCTGACCTCCCTGGGGCAGAACTTCCATTTCTGAGGAGGGAACGACGGAAATCGATATTCTTTCCTAAAGAGACGTTTGGTCACTAATGGAGACACAACGCTCTTCCCATGTTTCCTCTGTTGATGTATGGAATTCGGCTGCGCCCGTCTCAGAGAAACAACCGATTTCTAGACAATGGAGTAACAAATGGACAACTAATATCCTTTTTTGTCTACTGCATCCTTCCTCCAGGCTCCTCTTGATAAAAGGCAGTCTTGTTGCATGTCCTAATGCAACACACAGCTGCTTTATCTTGGCGTTGAACGCTACAGAGGGGTGGATGACCATCCCTTTGAGGTGCTCGCTCATTTGGAATTAAATGTGATCAGACTGCATGCATGTTCTCTACAGAAAAACAGCTTTGGGGAAGTTTCTGCCGAACTTTGTGTAACAGGGGAAAGAAAAAGGGGATCATGAAGGGATGCAGGCAGGCTGCTCGGCGGAGTCATCCTGGGGGGGGACAGGGACCCACCACAGCCGCTCTGCAACCAGTGCAGGGCTGTGCTGCCTGCTCGCTGCTGCTCCTCACCGCTGGTCCTCACCGCTGGTCCTCACCGCTGGTCCTTCCTGCTGGTCCTTCCTGCTGCTCCTCACCGCCGCTCCTCACTGCTGGTCCTTACTACTGGTCCTTACCGCTGGTCCTTCCTGCTGGTCCTTCCTGCTGCTCCTCACCGCTGCTCGTTACTGCGGCAGCAGGCAGAAGCTACAGAGAGGATGGGGACATCCCGGTGAGGTCTCTGCTCTGCTGGCGCCCAGTCCTGGTGAGTGGCAAGGCAGAGGAAGAATGGGAGAAGGAGAAATATTACTGTTCGCATTTCATAGGTGGGATGCAGGAATTCGGGTACAGAGCTTCAAGTCCAGTAAAGCAAAACACTATCCCGCTGTTCTCAGCAATGAGGTTATGCATGTCCCCTCCGTGAAGTCCTTCGCCTAGCAAAGGGGTGCAGGGGGGTGAGGAGGTGGCTGCCTGCCCGCCTCTGCCCTCCCCAGCGCTGTGCCCAGCGCCTGGCAGTGAGTGGCACCATCCTGCCCTGGAGCTGAAGGTAATCAGCAGGTGAAAGGCACAGCTAGGGGCCAATTCTGCAGGAAGGTGAGGAGAGAGGGAAAAACGGCTCTTGAGAATATACCGACACAGACTGCCCAAATCCATCACTATATGCATGACATTATTAATAAGGAATATAAACAGCATGCGAGGCCATCATGATTGATAAGACAATAAAAATCTTCCTAACAGCTTCTGAGGTCTTGCTGCTGTTGTTAATTATAGCCAAGCAATCACTGTAAACTGCTCTCTTGGGTTGCAGAGCTTGCCCTCTCTTGAAATGCCAAGCCAGCGCTCCTCTGCGGTTTCTTTACACGCCTGGGAGGCAGCACACGGAGCCAGCTGAGCTGCTTTCATCTGGGAGGAGGAGAGTGCATGACAAGTGTGGGGGTTTGGGATCGTTTCTGGGCAGTTAGCGACCGGAACGGGCTTTGTTTTGGAAACAGGCATGTCTCCCGGCCTTGAGAGGGCGAAGCTCTGGCCCAGGAGCAGGGTGGTGGTTTCCCTGCGGGGCTGCAGCCCAGGACCTCCCTGCTGAAGGCACCGCGGGTGCTGGTGGGTCCCCGGCCCCGGGAAGAGCCGTACGCCTTCCTGGCCTCGAGACACGCGGTTCCGTCATGGTCTGAACCATTCAAGGGCCAGCAATAATAACAATAATTTAAAGTTCAGTAATAATGATGCTCAGTGTGTGCTGTTGCTATTTCAATTGTATCTACTTGAAACTTCTTTTTTTGCAAAACCCACAAGCATTTGGTTTTGTTGTGTTGTTTTTCAATAAAAGAGTGTGTTAAATGCATACATTGTGAAACTCTTTTACATAAAAAGACTATATTTGCTCTGTGAGCTGTTCCTGGGACTGAATATGCTTTTCTTGAAAATTATTTTTCTCTAAGTGCTTTGGGACATTAAACCAAGAAGTGGTCATTAAGGGTATCGGCTAGGTTCACTGCTCCGACAGTAACCAAATGGGAAGAGGTTAAAAGACGTTGTGGACTTTAAGCTCGAGCCCACTATTCAGAGCTGGGCTAGCGCTACGGGACAGAGTGGAGCCGGTCCCGGCTGCGGTGGCTGGGCCGGCGTTTAGAGACCGTCTCACCCGGGACCGTGACGCTCTCCCCGACACACTTGGTTACGGTGGTGCAGCCTCGCGTGTGTCAGCTCGTCTGCATGCAGACGTGAGCGTGATCCGGGAAGGAAGCCGAGCGGGGGGACGTTGGGGGATGCTGCGGCGGCACTGGGACAGTTTGCAGGGTTCAAGCTCTCCTGGCAGGTTTCACGACCCGTGGTGGGCACCGTCCCCTGCTGCCGCACGAGCCCAAAGGCAGCAGCCTGGCCCTGTGACCTGGAAACAGCATTGCGTTATTAAAAAAAAACCCCATGCAGAGTACGGTGCTACTACAAATTAGCACCACTGCGTTATTTCAGTCCAGAGTCTGAATCAGAATGAGCAAAACATTTGTTGAGTGACAGGGGGAAGCAGGAAGGAAACCAGGCCAGCTTCATCCCAGGGCACTGGCCCCTGCTCTGTTCTTCTCTCACTGAAGGCTCTGAAATCTCCGCCACTCCTGGCAGAGAATGCAAAATCTGGTAAAAAGTGTTTGCTTTCTCTCGCTGAAGATCTGCACTGTTATTTCCCTACCAGCGTCGGAGCCTCCTGTGTCCCCAGGACGGTGTTATTCTAGCGAAGCGTATGGTTGCTATAACTACCAGCCCCCTCTGCCTCTGACATACTGTTCAGCGTGGCATAGATGCCTGGTCTGGCAGTGAGCTTTGCACATAAACTCATACCTCCTCCAGTATATTTTATATTTCTGCTTGCTGTTCAAAATTATAATGGCTTATTGGTTACCTGCTGCACAGAATGTCTACATATATATCTATATTTTAATTCCAGATTGGATGGTATAGGACTAATAAGGGGATAAAATAATAAATTAGAAAATAAATCAGACATTATGAGTTAGAAGTAAATGAATAATAAATCAGAGGATAAATCAGACATTAAGACATCAGCAGTGCTCTATCATCTTTGTATGAAAAACCATGGAATGAATGTCGTTGGATTCTTTTGTTTGCATAATAGTCTGAAGAAAAAAGCCACATTTGCAAATACCAAATCCTGTTGCGCTTCGCACATAGTTTAAAGATCTGAAAGTGAAAGATTCCTTTGATTTTCAGAAAAGAGAAGGGAAATTACTAACAATAGTGAGCCTAATTTGAGCTACAAACGGGGCTCTGGTAAAGCTTTCCTTGGGCTTGCAGTTTTGTCAAATTCAGATTTTACCTGCCGGTTAAAACACCAGGAACGTTTTCAAAAGAACCCCCCCAGAACAAATAGCAGTTAGTCATTTAATCAGTCACCAAGGACACCATGCTCGCAATATTTACATGAATTCTCAACCTATGAATAATTTTGAGGTTCTTCCAGACTGCCGTAGAGTTAATTTATCGCCATCTGCATTGTTTGTTCCAGAACTTTGTTTTTTCACTGGCTCAGAGTACTCTGGATTGGATTCGCACCCATCAGTAGGTATTTGTAAAAATATTGACAAGTCACAGACATCGTTCGGATTGGAGACATTGCACAGCCAAATGCTGATACTTCGGCATGCGCTGCTTTACTGTTTAACAGTTTCTGTTCTCCAGGCTGTACCATGTGGCTCATGCAGCCAGGAGTGCCCGGCGAGCACTGAGCAGCAAGCAGAGATGGAGAAGGGCCGATGGCCCTGCCGGGTGCTGCCCTGTGTGGGCATGGACGTGGGCATGGACGTGGGCATGGGCATGGACGTAGGCATGGACGTGGACGTGGGCGTGGACGTGGACATGGACGTGGGCATGGGCATGGGCATGGATGTGGGCATGGGCGTGGGCATGGACATGGGCATGGACGTGGATGTGGGCATGGGCATGGTTGTGGGCATGGACGTGGGCATGGACGTGGACGTGGACGTGGGCATGGGCATGGGCATGGATGTGGGCATGGGCATGGATGTGGGCATGGACATTTCAGCAGACAGTAGTGAGGGCATGAGTAGAAATCAGGAGACATTTGAATGAAAAAAGGGGCTAGATCTGCATTAATATAGTCAGTTGGTACCTTACCCGTTGTGGGTCCATCCATGCCAGGTGCTCCTGGCTGCCCCTCAGTGTGTGCAGAATCGTCTCACGTCCAGCTCCTCTCTGGCTGACTCAAAACGTTGGCCACCGTTCCACCTGTGATGGCTGGACTTTGCCCAGGGTCAGATGTTTGGTAGCTTGGCCAAGCTTTGAAAAGTCTTTAGTAGCATCTAGGAAAATGTTGAGAAAAATGTGCACTCTGCCCTGATGCCAGAGATCATTCCTTGGGGACAGCCATTCCTTCATCCTGTAAAAATGGATTTGTGTTGACGAAAAGCCGTACTCTAATACGATGGTGATGATCATCATAGCCTCTGCCCTAAGACAGCTTTGACCTTTTGCTAAATTAGTGGTTGTCGATATTTCCTAAGTTAGTTCCACGTACTTTGTAGCTCCGTAATTTCCTACCCATTTGTTGATACAGTTACTGGCAGTACATTTCTGCTCATCTCAAAATAGAAACACATGATACAATCTAAGAATTTAACCTTAAAATCGTGGAGGAAAAATTGTTAAAAGCAAATCCTCTCTTTCAGAGGTTTCAGCTATGTTAATAACATTAGCTTTAGAAATACGAGCTGAATAAATAACATGACATTAACAGTCCAATGAGGCGGTAACGTTGGGCCAAACATGTGGGTTGATTTCCTTCTTTTTCTGTTTTTCCCCTTAATTAGACATGATTAAATACCATGATTTTCTAAATAGGTCCATTGTTTTTTCCCCATCGCTCTGTATTGCTCATGGTCTGGCCCACACCCTTTCTCGGGAGGACGTGGAAGTGCAGAAAAGACAGCAGTATCGGGTCGGACCCGAGTACAGGCGTAGCTCCGGGTGTTACCCCCGGGTGACGCACTCCCCACACTGCAGCGACAGCCTGCGAATCTGCTGGGGACGTTCTTGGTGGACTGACGTTGGGTCTGGCTGGCTTTGTGGGGTTTTTCTCTGCGCATTTAACGACCAGCTTCGCACCGTCCCTGCAGCGGAGCGAAGGGCGGGGGAGCTGCCCTGGGAGGGAGGGGGCTGCCGAAGGCGCCCACCCTAATTCTGAGCCCGGCATCGTCCTGCGAACAGACGCTGAGATCCCTGAGATCCCGCTGGTGATCTCGCTGTGCTTCTGCACCCCTCGCTTCTGAAGAGACAAGCCTCAGCCAGCTCGCAAAAAGAGCGCTCTTCACGCAGCAGTGTCGCGGGCCGTCTCGGGATGACACACGGAGAAACGGGAGTTTGTACCTGCAGAGAGATGCAGGACAAATGAGCAGCTTGTTAATATGCGAAACCCTCAGAAATAAAGACGCCGGTGTGGAATAACACCTACTAGAAATGATTGTTGTGACAGGAGAGCCGTTTGCAGGCATTCCGTGCTGTTCGGCACACCTCGCGTCGCCGCGGTTCGGCTCGTTGGCTCGCGCGCCCGCCGCAGTGAAGCTGTCAGAGCTGTCAGGCTGGGCAGCCCTGCAGCCAGAGACTTTTAAAGCTCGGCGAAGCGTGCAATCGGAATTGCACAACATGAATACAGTCTTTCCTGGGATATGTAAATAAAGGCACAAAGAATGCCTCTCTGCATAATTCACTTGCTCCTAATAATATTTGTTTGTGTGTAATCATTGTTAAATTCGTAAATGAAGTTAATCCCTGGTTTCTGTTGTAAATATGGAAAGATTTTGAAAGCTGCTGAATCCAAGGCTGGATTGTCAGTGTAAGAAAATCTTCCCTACAGGCTCAGGGCGGTGCTGAGGACCCGGCCCGCGGTGGGCGAAGAGGCAGGGGCGGCGATGGGGTGCTGCCCGCCTTGTACCTGGGGGCTGAGGGCTCTCTGGGACGGACAGGGTGAAACGTCGTCCTCTGAGAACCCCAGTCCTAGCACAAGTGTGTTGCAAGCAGTGCTTTTGTTCATGGTGCATAAGGCAGAAGAGACCCATAAATCATGTATTGTGTGCTCTCTGCCACAGAGCAGGTCTCATGGCTCACCCTGTAGGGGTCTTTGGTGGGAGGTCCCGTTCAGATGGGCACCCACTTGGTCTGCAGACTGCCCGGGCAGTCCTGCCAGCGCTGGGCCGCCTGCGCTGGGCTTCTGAGCTGTGCTGGTCAGCTTCCAGCTTCCAGAAACTGCTTCTACTCAGGCCTTTCTTCATGAGATTCAACCCCCCGTTTGCACCCCGTATCGGAGGGGTGGGTTCCTTCATGAGCGACCTCGAGGTCCATCCGTGGTTTCTTACCCGCAGGGGTGGGACACTCCTCCCAGGCTGGGGAGGTGTCTGTACAAAAAGGCTCGGTGGGATTCAGGGGATCAGCAGGAACGCCCGGCCCTTGCCCAGACTTAGAGCACTCTTCGGTTTGCGCTGAAGCGTGGTCGTGTGCCTGTTCCTAGCCTTTCATAAAACAAGCTTTAGGAAGCTGAACAATAATATTTTCAACTGTTTCGCTTACCGGTTTTAATTGCTAACCCACAAATATCCAGATGGCCGCAGGTACGAACTGAACCACCTGGAGCAAGGAGAGGCCCCCGATACCCTGCAGACCCCTGCTCGGGATGAATCCCAGCCCTCCGAGGGTCCCCTCGCTTCCCTCTCGTCATTTTTCAGTTGTGTTTACCTCTGCGTCCCCAGCTACAGGCCAGGAGGGAAAGTGGGAGAGCTACAAGGATCAGGAAATAGGGTTTAGTTGAAAAAGATGGTTAAGACTCGTCCTCTTCTTGCGCAGACCTCGCTGGTGATTTGCATGTACGAATACTAATGAACACAGTAACATTTAAAAACCTTGCTCTAACGAGCCCGTTACCTGTGGAAACCTGTGAGTGCTGGCTGGTGCCCGCTCAGAGGCGATGCCCTCGTTGGGCTCTGGGTCACGCCACCCAAAACCTGTCCTGCCCACCTCAGACTCCCGCTGTGTTTCCGAGCTGTGCTGCCCGTGGCTCGCTGGGCGCTGGGCAGGGGCTCGGGCTGGCCGGGTCGCACGCTGCCCACGCAACACGTCTGCTCTCCCGGGCATCGTGGGGCCGGGCTGGGGCCGGTGGGGTAACCCTGGGTCTGGCACCGAGAGCCTGTGAGCATCAGCAGAACTTCCTGCAGCTGGTAAATCGGAGCAAACAGCACTTTGAGCAAATGCTTCACGATTCGGTGAAGTCCATAAAGGGGAAAATCTGCTGGTGGTTTACAGAAATCAATTACCCGTCAGTTGTTTACTTGTAAATGTACATTTACATATACTGTACTCTAAAGCTGGGATGCAGATGCTGAAGGAATTAAATGAGCTGGGTGTTTCTATGCCAGTGCGCCAGTCAGAGGAGAAGGCTCATATTGTGCAAAACTAGCAAAATTAACATAGCCAGGGTGAGGTTTTTTCCAAGTTAATTAAGTTACCATCATTAAATGCAGATGACTGAACCTATAGGGTAGTTTTTGGTCTTCACTAGAAACTTTTCCTCGCTCTCCCAGCTATGGAGGGAGATAATCTCCACATTGCTGTTAAAAGAAATGTTGCTATAGTGAATATGGGTGTCATTAAATCCCAGCGTATACCTGTATGTCTATTTCTGTATATATATACTCATATGTGTACACACATGTCCGTCCCGGGGGCGTACACTGATATTCTCCCTGAGAGCAGGCACACGTATATTCATGTGGATTGTCAAAGATCGTGAGCCCACAGTTAAGGGAAAGTCCAAACCTTTCCCTGGCTTTCACGTGTTGTTTGTCATTTCGCGGTACCGAAACAACGGGCTGTTGCACTCGGGGACAGGCGCAGAAGAGACGCAGCAACTCCTGCGGTGAAGGTCGCGCGTGGGGCCCCGATGCCGACGAGCTGAACCGAGCAAAGGGAAATGCAGAGCGGGGCTCTGCCCGCGCGCTGGCGGCTGGTGGCAGTTCATCTCGCTGTGGCCACGTCCAGCCACGCGGCCCCGGGAAACGCGCGCGGCACACGCTGCTGCGGCACTCGTGGTCGTGGTGGGGCCGCAGCCCCCGGATGCCGCAGCCCCCGGCTGGGGCCGTGCTCGGCTCCTGCAGCGAGCGGTCGCTCCGCAAGGCGGAAAAGCCTCTGGCTCTCCGGCCGGGCACCCAGACCGAGCGGGGAGCGGCCACAGGCCCCGTGCTTTTCTCCAGAGGTTGTTTGGTTTCGTCCATGGCTCTTTAATATAGGATGCTGGAATGGTGAGAAAATCATCTCAATTTTCACTCCTTTTTCTGGCCCAGTGACTATCTAATTAATCGTACGAGCAGTTTGCCATAGCAACAACTGGTACATAATGTGATCAGCTTGGTTTGGTTTACTGTGCAGACATTGGACCAGTTTTAGGATAAAAAAAATTGGATTTTGCATTGCTTTGATGGAAAATATGTATTTTTCACTCCCCTCCTGCGTACATGAAAAATGTCCCTTTTTTCCTCACTATGAATTGGATTCATCACCGGCCGATGGCCGATTTCATGGTTACAGTAAGGAAGACTGTAAGTTCCGTGATCACAAAAGTTTGGTTTAACTCTACTAGAAACACCTGACTGGCTAATCTGTAAGGAAAAAAAAATACTTAATTCTCCCACTTGTTTGTCTTTAAATAAGTGCTAAACAGGTAAATAGAGAATCTGGTTTTGCCCTTTAATTAGTTCTCCCCAACAGAATATGCAAAACCACCCCATAAGTCAGGAAATGATCGGACCCCGGCGCTGGACCAGCGTGCCAGGAAGATGCGGAACAGCTCCTCTCGCCTGCTGGGCAGCGCTGGGGGACCGGGATGAACGGATCTGGCACCGAGTGGACACTCCTTGGTACCATGTTCTGTAGGACTACAATTTTAAGAGTGGCTGACCTGTTAAACTTGGGTTCCCAAACTCTCGATTCCCTCATTTTGTATTAGCTTAAAATTTTGCATTTCAGAATTTAAAGCCGCCACACACCAAGGGATCAGGCGTACGTAAGCAGAAGGAAATCTGTCGTTAATGGGGAAGGATACTCTGAGCTCTCTCCTTAGGCTGCGCTTCACCCAGAGCCACGATCTCAAATATCATTACCCCTTCCTGATACCAACCTGTATTTCTTTTTGAGTGGTATTTCACATGGAGCATGGTTTAGATGGTTTGTGTGTGCGTACATGTAATGCACCAAATGAGAAGTGTACATTATAAAACAAGATCACTAGGGGACATGTGACATTAATAAACTGTACTGTTCAGAAGAAGCAAATTCCCAAATACATTTGAAATTCAGAAAAATACTAAGAAAACAACAACAACAACAAAAAATCTGAATCCAGATTATCTGATACTGTGAAAACCATAAACAACTTAGCCGTGCTCTTCCAGTATGACCACAAAAGATTAACAAAAACCAAGTCTGCTTGGGAACTTCTGGAGTAACCTCAGAAGACCTGGGAGAATACTTGCAGTTGGAATTTCAACCCAGTTCAGTAGCTACAGCCTCTAAAAGCATGTATTGTAGCAGTAACAGGGACTATAATAAAACTGTACAGCTGTTTACGTGAGGTCATTGGAGAATCCTCATGAATTTTATAAACCTCAAAGAGAATATTTGCTGCAGGGACACCGTTGTTATTATTATGATCATTATTATCATGGACTGTGCACAGACATCCCTTTTTTTCCAACATGACCTTAGGACCTGACAGAGCACTTCAGACACATGCTTCTCACTGAAATTACATGATCCACTGAAGATTAAGTGAGATGCCTAAATACTGTTATGATGCTTTAGCAATTACTGTTCTTGCAAGACTGCGCTGTGTAAGTCCGGAGGGCATCACAAAATTACACTCTAGAGTGGGACAATGGAGAGGAATGGACGCAAGAGAAGCAGACAAGCTATAAATGTCCATATTAATATTTTTATTCCCACTTAATTCCGTAAATAATCTTACTTGCTTGGTTATAATTCCCAAGAAGTATATTAATAGTTAGTGTAAAAAAGTAATTTCATCGTTAAGTAGATAATTTTAAAGGAATGTGGTTGGGACCCTGAGATTAGCAGCCCGGCTGCCGTGAAACAGCCTGAGGAGTGAAGAGCTGGAGCTGCCGATACCTTTCCTTGACATCAACAAACACCACTTCTAGGGATATTATTTGCTGTGGGAGTCTTTTCATGTGACTATTCCTAGCGTGGACCTTTGGAGGAGACATGAAGTACAGTCGGCAGAGTCGCAAATAGAGTAATCGGGCAGATGTCACGTCCCGTTGACTCAACGTAACCCGGTTTCTGGGGTCTGTCACCACGAAGCATTTGCAGGGAACAGAAGCGGCCGGGTTTTCCTGCCGCGGGCAGCAGGCTGGGGCCATGGGAGGCCGGGGATACTCGGGTGTTTCTGGGCTCCCGCTGTGGCTGGAAGGGAAATCTGCTGAGCGTGACGAGATACAGAGAAACCCCATTTGCCCCAAAGGTGCCAGCGGCGACCGGGAGGCTGTGGGAGCCGAGCGTTGGCAGAGCGTCGCACCGGTGTGCTCCCCGTGCTCGGCAGCCTCCGCGGCCGACGGGCAGCGGTGCCGGGAGGGATGCTTTGCTGCAGCCTCTGCATAAAGTGTCAGGCAGGAGTAAATCCCCTTCGGGAACCCAGTAAAGACAACCTGGGAGAGGTGCTGGGTGTCCCTGGGGGTCGGGCGCCGCGGGTGCCTGCCTCCGAAAGGCTGGGGCGGGCGGTGAGCCTCCCTCCTGCCTCCCCAGCGCAGGGTCCGTCGCCGGGGGGGAGGCTGGTTCGCTTCGCATTTCTTGGTGAGGAAAGGCCGTCGGGTCCATCCCTGGAAATGCAGTTGCTCTCCCCGGGATTTCACACCCGGCTCTGCAGTGACAAACGTCGCTCCCTTCGGTCTGCAAGTACGCAGGGAAGCTTCCCCGCTGCTGGGTGTGCGGACGTGGTGGGCTCGGGAAACGGGAGTGTGTAGAACAGGCTGGGCGTGATTTATTTCATCTCAGGTGATGAATAACATCCCAGGGACTTGGAAACTGAGGTCATTTGCTAGGCACGGAAGGCAGGCTTACCTGGCTAAATATCACCCCTAGCTGCTTTGTAACCTTTGGAAATAGATTTTACAAGTCACAGCTAAGAAGAAGCACAAAGAGGTTTTCCCTTGTTCTGCACTGTGCTTCTGGCAGTAAAGGAATAAGCCTCATCTCAGCAAAACTAATACGGACTTCGCAGAGACAGCACATTAATCTCCTGACATTTATACAGACACCTCAGAGGCCTTGGAAAATGGAAGTCCACGCAGGAAAAAAAAAAAAAAAAAAGTTGTATGCAATTAGTCTGAGTTGTAGTGCTGGCTGAGCCACGGTACCGTTGGAGCTGCACCCCGTCCCCCCGAGAGTCAGCCCCGGCTCGCCTGGCTGGGGGGTGGGGGGGTGGCACCGGCGTCCGTCAGCGCTGCGGCGGGCACAGCCGGCACCGGCCGCTCCTCCGGCTTCTCCCACTCACGGGCATCTGCTTCCTGAATCATCCCGCACAGCACCTTCACCTGCCCCGCACCGCTCAGCTGCAGGAACACGCTGCGGTGACATCGGGGATATCTAGGAAGTGATCCCAAGGAAAGTGCAGAGCTCTGCCTTCCTTTTCTCCCCACCCCGGCAGCTCGGGTGTTGGAAGGGTTTGGATGGGAGCTGTGCTGCTCGTGCTGCTCCTTCCCGGGCAGGCACCTCTGCCTTAGCACGCTGTCCTGCAGCAGCAGTAAGCATTAAGGGGCTTTTCTGTCACCAGCAATTGTGTGCGTGTGTACGTGCATGAATGTATTTATGTATATGCATATGCCACAGGTTTGCCCACCCCCATGGAGATGTGTGTGTATATATAAATATATAAATACGCCAAGAGCCTTGCTGGGATTTCCATTTCCGACCAGCAGTGCTCTTCATTTGTCACTTTCCTGCAGGGCGAGAATTAATCTGCACCCAGAGAAAGCCCGATGTGCACGTCTGGAGTTGTGATCAGGATTTTGTGGCGCTCTGTGGCACGATACAGAACGCAGTACAGAAGAAGGGAAGAGGTCCCGCTGGGAGGGACCCGCAGCCATCACCCCTGTGCTCACCCCCAGGTTAACTTCTCCCCTGCAGAGCAGCGGAGGGACGGGCACCCCGGGATGGGCAGCACCAGGCTCAGCCCCGGGACTGCCGGCCCTGCAACGGGGAGGTGGGAGCACTGCTGCCATCCCGGGGGCCGTGGTGTGCGACACGGGGCCGTGGTGTGTGACATGGGGCCGTGGTGTGTGACATGGGGCCGTGGTGTGCGACACGGGGCCATGGTGTGCGACACGGGGCCGTGGTGTGTGACATGGGGCCGTGGTGTGTGACACGGGGCCGTGGTGTGCGACACGGGGCCGTGGTGTGCGACATGGGGCCGTGGTGTGTGACATGGGGCCGTGGTGTGCGACACGGGGCCGTGGTGTGCGACACGGGGCCGTGGTGTGCGGCGCAGCCGGCCGGCTCCTCGGGAGAAGGGGGAAGTACCAGGATGAAGAAATGCAGCCTCCCGTTTCAGGGCTCTGTGCAGGAGTTCCCGGGGACATTAGCCTGGTTTATGGGCAGGATTAGGTTGCCTGTCAGCAGCGATCCCTTTGGGGCTCAGTAATTCCCCAGCGAGCTCCCTTCTCCCGACCTGGTGGTTCCCATGGAACGCCCTGGGCAGCAGTGGCTGACACGACTCGTGTGCCTGCGGCTTCCGCCGGAGCGGGAGGCACTGCGGGCGGCTCTGCACCGTGTCCTCCCCTGCAATCTGCCCATCCGCGTTTCAGCACTGGCTGTGCTCCGCACCCTTCATGAGGTTCTTTTTCACTCTTTCTAGCCTAAATGAAACCATTAGAGCCTGTCAAGTTGGCGGGAAGTGAAGCAGCGGGGGAATTTGTGTGTCATCCCTGCTGAAAGCCGCCTTGAAACTCGTCTGTGAATATTATTACCTGCAAATTCTTTTGCATTACTTCTGATCCCAGCTTGCTCCGTGTAGCATTGCATCTCGCTGCGTTCAGCGATAGCCTAATGCGATAAGACATAACACGATATGATGCTTTCTAAGTGATTAAATGCACACAGGGTTGTAAATTCAAAGTGACACTTCAGAATTACAATTTGCTGTATTCTTTTAAAACACAGACCTGATCGTGAGCATCGCTTGAGCGCGGGCGCTGTTAAGCTTGCTATTATTTATATGTTCCCAGGGCTCTGCTGATCCCCGACACTTCTGTGGTGCTGGTGGGTTTTGTGGGATGGAGCATCCCACTGAAGTGAGCCTGAGGCGGAGCGGGAAGGGCCCTTTGTGTGGCCCCGTCAGAGACCTCCTGGCCGCAGCGTCCAGCTTTGGTGCAGGCGGTTGCTGTCTGAACACCCCGTCACGCACGTACTTGGTAACTCTGGCGGTGTGTGACGCAGGTCGTTAGTATAATTGAAACAAAGTGATTTCTTGGGTTAGTTGCATTTCAAAGAAAGGGGATGAGAGGGTGGAATGTCTTCCTTGAAGCTGAGGGTTGTGACTTCTCTAGTACCTCATATGCGATGGAAATGTGTTATTTTCCCTCTGGCTGATGCCCCTTGCCAAAGATGGTGTATCTTTAACCCACCCTGTTAACCCGGCCCCTCATCCTTGGGCAAGGGCTGCTCTGTGCTGCGGCGTTATGCAGGACCAGGGCAACCGCAGTGGTTCCTCAGGACCCGACTGCAGCGCTGGGATTGACGTGCCGGGGTGATTGACAGACCAATGCACCTTGCCTGCGTGAGCATTGCGGAAAGGCTGACAGCAAATGCACAGGGCTACAGTGGGATGTTCCCCCAGGGGACGTGGTGGTGGCCCTGGACGTGCGTGGGCGTGCTGGACTGCGGCTGTTGCGCTGCAGTGGGTGCACGGGTGCCAGGCAGTTACAGCTGTGTGCAGCTACAGCCGAGCACTGCAGCTGCAGAAATGGGAGGGGAGGTGTTGGGGGGACGTGTCCTGGAGGCGCAGGACAATCGTTGGCTCCGGTGACTTTTTCTTCTCTCTCCCAGCCCACCTGTGCAACGGGGTTTTCTGTTTGGCTGCTGGTTGCCTGTCACGTCTCTGCAGATTATCGCATATTTGGTGCATAACCTGCCTCTCACTAATTCTTTCCTAGACATCCTTGAAGAAAGGGGCCTTTCCTGTAACGTACAGACTCAGTATAAGAAAAGGAATGTGGTTATATAAGTGTATGGTGACAAGTTTAGCTCCTAGTTAAAGATCATTACCAAAGGAGGTAATTAGCCACAGGAACAACCTGCCAGGAGAGTGATGGGTTCTGTGCCTCACGCTGAAGTCAAACCTGAAGGTTCCTGGAGAGGAGGAGCAGGGTCTGTCCTGGGCAGGAGCACGGGCATAAGCCGGCCATCCCGGGAGGACCAGCTTGCCACAGCGAGCCCAGCATGGCTACGCATTGCCAGAGGGCTTGGGTTGGGTTGGTAGCCCACCTTGAGTGGGTGGTCTCTTCAGCCATGAGCTGCCTGACTTCATCCAGCAGCCTCACTGCCTCCTCGTGAGGTTGGCTGGTTTTGGCACCTAGAGTAGGGTTGTGCACTTTATGTACACACTGATATTTTTGTTCTTGATGTTTTATTCTGATATTGATGTTCAAATGTGTATCCCAAAGGACATTATAGGACAATACAGAGCAATGCAGGACTAGATCTTCCACTGGTGCAACACGTAATACCCCCATTAACTGCAGTCAGAGCAATGGTTACTGGAGGAACGCGCAGAAGGACGCACCAGTGCTGATCGTGCTCATCACGGTGAACTGAAACACAGGCTGGCTCCTAGCAAAAGAGTGACTAAATCAAATTAGCGTTCTCATTGTAGATTAGCTTAAATAGCATGCATGGAAACAGCTGAATTTTATTTCAGATAGCTTGTCTCCCAAATGAAAGCCATTTGACATACTTGCTCTGTGTACTTTTAGATTTGAAATAATGTCTGCAGTTTTGATATATACCATAAAAACATGGCTTTGCTATTTTCCTTGGAAGAAAACTTTCTTATTTAGTTTTTACTTTGCCTGATCCACCCCAAAAAGCCTTTGTTCTCTAGTAGCTCTTCTGCTCTTCCCACTTGGATGGTCTGCAGGAAAGATGTGTTGCTGTGGTACAGCCACCGTCGTCCAAGCCCATGGAAAGGATCTTTTTGGAAATAGGGGTGTGGAGATTATCGAAGCCAAAGGAAGCAAGGGAAACTCAAAACTGAGCCCGTTGCTTTGCTGTTTGTCACGTCTCTTGTACCTGAACACCGCAGGCAGTCCAGGCAGTAGCTGGTCTGCGGGTGATCTGATATTCTCTGTGTGGGTTCAGGTACCTACGCCGAGTGGAAATAGCTCATTGTGGATTTAGTTTTAAAGACTAAACTCGGCTGCCATTTAAGGCCAGCTTGGCAAGAATAATCATTTCAATCCCAATGGCATTGGATCAGTTAAAACTGGATAGGATATGACTGGACAGAGCCATTACGACCCTTGAGACAGTACTGTCCACCCACCCGGCTGGTAAGTGACGGGATTTTCAGTGTGTCGGCCCCAGTCCCAAGGGGGCCGGGGCAGGCGGATCTCGTAGCCTGGTTCCCAGCCAGGATCTGTTGCTGGCAGCATGATCTGATAATCCTAATTTATACAGCTAATTCTGGCTGGGAATCTGTTTGTTGTACATCGTTTAGGCTTAACATCACAGAGCCTCCGCGAAGCAGGCACAGGGCATCGTCCCCTCCGTTTACGTGGGAAATGGCTGTTGCAGCTGCAGGTCTGCTCCAGCTCTCACTCAGCCTGGGGAAGAGCAGCAGCATGTCCACAATCTCTGCAACAGATTTGCTCCAGCATTTCCCAGTGGTGTCTTGCCTGGGAGAAGGGTAGGGGTGATGGATACTTCTGTCCAGTCCTGTCCTTCTCTTCCTTCCATTTTAGGCAACAAAGGGTTTACCTGGCTAAAGCTTTTTCACATAAAAATCTCAAATGCTTTCTCTATTCCTGGCTATTTCTGCATACCGTGCTATTTTTTCCTGCACGTTATATAGCCAGGGTTAACGTGTTGCCAGCGAGGGCTGCTGGGGAGCAGATGCTGGGTGCAAGGTCCTGCACCCCCTCGCTCCGCTCCCCGTCCGTCCGTCTGCCGGTGTGTCGGGCACCGCCAGCACCCGGCTGCAGCTGATCCTCGCCCGCAGTTGGTTTCGGAAGACATGGGCACGGCTCTCCCTCCTCCGGCAGCAGAATAAACGCAGCAGTGATGCAGGGCTTGCAGCCCCCAGCGTGTCCCCCTCTCAGGGGGAGGCCCTCCGGGAAATACAAGACCCTTTGAAATGAGTCTCCTTCTTCTCTCAAGTGTAGCAGTTTACCTTTCCAATTCCATTTTGGTTCACAATGGGACAAACCCGTCCATTTGCTTATCTTCAGGTTTCTGCTGGGCTCTTTCATCCCCGAAATCACAGCACTGCTCTTTTGTCAGTCTGGAGCAGCCTGTGCACTAGCCATGCCAAGTTTTTCACACAAAGTCTTGGCAGAATCACTTTGCTTAAAAATATTTCTATGTGTTTGCATTTATTAAAACAAGCAAGTACTGTGAAATCTTTGTTTAGCTATGTTATGAATTATTTGCTTATTTTGTTCCATATTTGTGCAGCTGCCGATATTACATATTCATAGTTGATGCTGAGAACAGCTTGTGTCATTCAAATAAGTAATGCTGGTAAATTTAATTAAAGAAGTTAATATTGTTTTTTGTCCAGGCCTGACACGGTTATTCCACCGACACTGCAAGGAGGAAGCTGGCGCACAGGGGAGCCGAGGGACCGTGAGGCTGAAGGCAGCGGAGGAAGAGCGTGGTGAGACTCGGTCCAGCTGCTGGTGGCTGTGCACACCCTCTGCCTCCGTCCAGAGGGAGCGAGGACGGCGGCACAGCCCGCGCCGGCAATGGCAGGGCGCTTCTCCTACAGCTGGAACCTGGGCAAACGCTGCCCCGGGGCGCAGTTCCGGGGTGGCTGCTTGGAGCCGTTTGCTGCCAAGGTGTGAAAATAGGCTGTGGTAGTAAAACCAATTACAAAGCAGTGTGGTCTCTAATCCCGGTTTATAAACTGCAGCCACCTTTAGTATGTTGGTTGTATTTCATTTCCGAGGGTTGTAATAGCGGTAAATAACTTGTTGGATTTATGCAGGTAAACCTGTGCTTGGAGTGTTGAGGGGAAAAAAGGGGGGAAGGTAGGAAACCCAGCCTTTTCTCGTTGGTTTTGTTTGCTTGGATTGCAGACTCACTGACTCGGGACTGGGCTGTCTCTCCTTCGGCCTTTTAGTGACACGTACCAGGCTGGTGCTCAAATGAGAGGGAGAGGCTAATGCCTGGGAGCAAGGGTTTGTGTTGCCGTGCAAGAGGGGTGAGCTGGTGCAGGGAGCAGAATTGGGAAATCTCTGTTCACAAAATAAAAATTCAGCACTTTCTATTTCCTCTGTATCTTCTTTGGGTACAGAATATATAGTTCCATCTCCCCCAGTCATACAACTTGAGGAATCAGACACTTTCTTAGCAAGGTCCCTTCTCTGGGCTGGTAAAACCGATGACTTTCTGAATGAGGCTGGTGTGCCGGGGGGAACACGGACGGAGCAAGCGCTCGCAACGCGCCCTCCGACTCCAGCGGTACCCGGAGGAGGCTTGAGTCTGGAGTGAAGCGTGATGTGATGGGGTGCGGAGAAATGTGAAGGGTGTCGATGCCACAATTAGGAGCATTATATGCTGGATAAATTATATGCTGGATAAATAACCTGTGCATACAGGAATTTCTTCTGCTGTGTAAACAAAGTCAAATTCAGATTAGGGGAGAAATGGGTATGTCTCAGGTGAATTGTTTGTGTGATTGTCTCCAACATTTCCTTTGGACACAGTTTCTTTTTCAAAATTGGATAGAGTGGTTTAGCAGGCATAAAAGTAACCCAAAGCAAAGTTGAATCAAATTCACAAGCAAAAAAAAAAACCACCTCAAAGGCTTAAAATATAACCACAAAAGACCTTCTGGCTTTGTAGCAGTATAATTGAGAGCATGTAATAATCTGGTGACAGCATGACCAAAATAATAGACGTTTAAAACAAAGGAGAGAGAATGAGCGAAAAGAGAGAAAAAATTATGAGATAAGAGATTTTACAATCATTGCCTGTTGTTTTTGTTGCCATGGTTGTTTTCCTCCTAGTACCATTAAATTATGTTTATACTGGATTATCGTAAGAAAAAAGGTATCATAAAGTTTTATGATGAGAGTCTTTGAGAGGATAAGTGTTTGCAGGAGGCTGCTGTTGGCTGCCTGAGCAATTCATTTCGTGGCGGTTGTCTAAGAGGACCTGCTGATAGAATTGCTGCTTGTAGGAGGATGTCGGGGAAGTCATTTCGGGGAGGACGGGCAAGGTGATACCGCCAGGAGCGACAACCTCTCGTTCTGGGTGAGCACATAATTCACGTGCACCTTACGACTTGACCTCATCAAAGTGATGTAGCTATAAATTATTAGGAAGATTGATCTACCTGTGAGCTTTACTGATCACTTGCCCAGGAGATGTAGGTGCTATCACAGTGAGGCCCCAAACCGCTTCTGCGAGCTATTGTAAAAGCTGTTGTAAAAAATAACTGGCAGTTCTCCATCAGTCATCCCTGGCCAATAACAAGTTTCTTATCACAGGACTCTATTTACTGGTCAGCTCAGGCTTCCTTGTGAATGATCAAAGAACCCTGCAAGGTCGCAGTGGGGTAATTGAGAATTACTGCTCAACAAAGACCTACCCTCTGCTGCACCTCAAAGGTGGATATTGCTCTTTAAGCCATGCATCATCACAATCAATCATATGATAAAATACACGCCACTCAGCTGCCTAATACCCTTGAGATTATCAACAATTGAAGATTGATTTGGCTGCCCTTGTCCTAATGGCTCTTCTCCTCCAGTCTTGCCGCAGAGGGTGGAGATGCACCTTTGAGCGTACTTCCAGTGGTGCAGCTTGGTGGGGATGGGAAATGCGGATTTGAGGGGCCGGTTCTCTGCACCACTTGGAAGAGCTGAAAGTTGAAGACTGTAGAAACCGTAAGGGTTTTTGTCTTGAATTCAGATACATGTGATTGTTCTGCCCAGGAGCAAACGGGGAGTTCAAGGCAGTGGTTCTGCCCAGGGCAGTCTGGCAGAGAGCAGCACTCCAGCGAGGATGCTTCACGGGTGGAGGAGCCCCTTCCCGTGGCAAGCTGCCCATCGACTCCAGCGGCTGTTTTCCTCCCAGGACCCCGCACGGTCCCACTGGTTATCATGTGAGATTGAGACGAAATGGGCCAATCTCTATTTCTTCGAAGAGGGAGGGTGCAGCAGATGTTGACTGGCAGATACATTAACTGTCCCAGGTTCTGCAGTGGCTGTGTGTGCTCTGAGAGTCAGTGAGAACTAACCAGACTTGTGACACCACGGAAAGTCCCCAAGGTAGGAACAGCCGCTTTTGGGGAGAACTAACCAAGAGGATGGTTTGACTCCTACGACAGTAGGTCTTCGGGCCTGATCCTTGCTGCACTGAATTCGGTGCGTCTTTGCTGGTGTCATCGGCAAAAGGACAGGGCCTCCATACTGGAACGTCATGAAAACAGACTGGGTATGCTTAAATTTGAGATAAATCACAGAGTTTAAAGGATCAGAAAGGAAAGAGAATTTTCTAATAACTTGATTGTTAAGTTTCACTTTGGGGTCAGAGCGCAGGTAACGGAGGTTGAGAGCAGCATCACGCGTCCCACAGAAAAAGACATCATCTAGCAATGTCCCGTTACGTACAGATTTCCCTTGTGAGAACCATGGACACAGAACTTTTTCTACCGAGCCCTTCCCAGTGACGAGCTCCCCAGAATACCATATGATCACCTTTCAAGAATGATGCCTGTAAAAAAATATTAAAAAATTAAAAATCCCCCTGCAACTGCAAAGACTGTGAACTTAATGTATCCATGCAAACAAGAGAAGCCTGCCGAGTTGCCAACATAGTTATCTAATTTGTTGACACAGAGATCACAGGCAACGCTTTATTTAGTTCTCTACATCTGCATTTGTTTGCCATCTGATCGGGTCTGTAATCCAGCCCCGTCTGCATCGGGGCAAATTGCGCTGTGTCCTTCCCCGTTCTCTTACAGCACAGTGCAGCCGGGATGGTTTAACCGTAGGCCTGTGGAGCTGCGGGCGCGTTGGGAAGGGCCGTTGGCTTTCGGGAGCATTTGGGGGAGGTGGAGGCAAGATGTGGAGAGACGACGGTCGCGTGGAGGTGCCCGCACCATTAGTGGGAATAACGGGGTCCTCTGCGATCCGAACTTGGGATGACTTTCTGTGTGATTCCTCCAAAGCAATCGGTGTCTCTCTGAAAGCTCAACTGGAGCCAAAGCGGCCAGGGCCGGTGATGGGGCTTTGGCTCCGTCGCCACGACCCTGCTCGCACCCGGCGCGACCTGGGGCCCAGGAAACTCTCCCAGCGCCTCAATATTTTGCCCGGACAGATCAGGGAGGTGTGTCCCCTGCCCAGGAGAACCCCCCTCTCGCTGTCAAAGTTAATTGACCTTTTCCTTCTGTTCTTCCCCTTCCATCCGCTCGTGCCCGTCCGTCTGCCGCCGCTGTCGATTCTCGCATCTCGCCAGGTCCGACGCTGCGCCACGCAGACCCACGTACTGAAAATCCCCCAAACTCTTCAGCCCAACTGCTGGGAGGTCCCTGCACTTTTCTGGCATGGAAGTAGGAGACGGAGAAGAGCAGAGGTGTCACTCAGTCTCCTACCTATTGCCAAGGCAAGTTTGCCTTCAACAGCGTATCGCACTCAGGAAATCACCTCGCGTGTGCCCAGATGACACGTGGGACTGGATGTGGTCGTTCTGTCTCGGGAAGAATCTCACCTGGCATTAAAACCTTGTGATCCTAAATTTGGTCTCCTGACCTCTGAATAATTCTTGTCTCGCGGTGGTATTTTATTCTTTTCCTGATTCTCTCTCATACATATCCTTTTGGTGACCTCTTTAAAATCGTCGCCCACCTAAGCCATACCAAATTTACTCCTTTTAATCTTCCTTTGCGAGACAATATCCCCAGTCACTTAATCATTTTGTTGCTTGTCTCCAAATTCTCTCCAATTTGTCAAAATGAATGGCTCCTAGCAATTGGTGATGATGAGAGGATAGAGGGTGTATTTAATCTGACAGTTATTTACTCCGCTGAGAAAACATCTTTGTTTTTCCTTTCAGAGAAATAGGGCTTTACATTTTCATCACATTAGAGGCACAGCTATCTCGCATACTTACGAGATGTTACAGAGAAATGCTTTTTCTTGCAACAGTTTACTCTTTGTTCTTCTGTTGCATCTGGTGGCAAGAAGTGTGTGAAGTGTGGGTATAGTTTGTACGCGTTTAGAAGGTTCATTTTTTCACAGTTAAAGCTTGGGATCACATTTTACTGTTTTCCTAAAAATTATCAGTGTATCATCACCTTTCACAGCTAGATAAGTATATATTGAAAGAATTTGCCAAATTAAATCTCACATTTAAAGAATGTCTCATTAACTGTCAAAGTCTAAACGTGACATAAATGTGTGTCCGGGGACGGACGCTCACTGCGTACGCACTCAGAAAGGTAAAGAAAAATGTTTTCTAGAAACACAACTTGAAGGTATTCGCTGTTACGTGTCCCTTGCAAGAACAGTCGAGGGAATAAATCTGGGAGACTTACTCCTTCCAGCCTGTGCCCCTGGGGTGGCTGGATCTCCCCCTGCAACAAACGGGGTCCAGCCGGTTTGGGCTTTAATGAAGGTTTCACCCTTTTAAGTGAACGCGTGGGCAGGTCAGCGGCTGCGTCACCCCCTTCGCTCTGCTGCTGACGCCGGGGACGGGAACCGCGTCCCTCCACCAGCGCACACATCCCTTGGCATCTGCATCTACGCTGGTCAACACCGCCTGCTGCCTAGATGGAAAGAACTTTGAGAAATTACGAACTTCATTAATAAGATAAGGTGATTTCTGGAGCAGCGAATTCACTAAAGGCCAGGTTCAATTAAAGCAAAGTACATCTTTCCAAAAATGTCTGGGTTTTTTGATCTCCTCTTAAGGACATTCCACCTTTTTGACCTCCATTTGTTATTTAATCTGTCAGGGCAGAATAAATAATCTGAGCACCATAAAGAGCTTTATACTTTTATATTAATAAATTTGAATAACTCTTAACTTTTAAAAATGTAGGATGATATTACTAGAACTCTCTAAAAATTTGTAAAGAACACTTTCACCCTAATGACAGTTGGTAAAATTAATCCTTTCAAAACCTACAAAGTATTTTAAAAACCCTGTCTCCCACCAGCTCTACAAATACAAGGAACTGAAGCCCAGAAATCCCGTTGTCCGTCAGAGCTCTCCCGACATAATGCACGGCGCTGGGGGCAGGAGCGTCTCGGGGTGAACCGTCCGTCTCTGGTTTGATGGCTGCATCCCCCCGCCTGACTGCTGCGCCAGCTCAGCACCTTTCTGATGTTCCCTTCTGTCGCACAGCATCTCTGCAGGGTCATGCACATGTACACGGGGGTGTCCCCGGTTTGCTGGGGACCCCGAGGGGCGGGAGGGCAATGCAGGGGGATGCCACGAACGCGCTCTGCTCTGCAGTGCTGCCGCGGTCGCTGTCATCGCTCTGTCTCAGCCTTTATATACCTGTGACTCTCGTGAAGTATTGCAAAAGCAAATCAAGACCGAGTAATGCTTGCTCGATATCCATGCCAGATGGTTTTATGGAGCCTGCCTCAGCGAGCACGGCGTTGCTGCGGGGGAGACCACCTTGCTGTGGAAAGCCCCATCCTGCCACAGGGAATCCTGCGCTGCACCTGGGAACTAGGCTCTTTGGGCTTTTTTAGGGAAAACATGGTCTGATGTTCTCCAGGACTAGGAAAAGGCACTGCCGAAATGTCTTGGCGGGGGACGAAGGCTTGTCCAGCGCGAATCACGCAGCCTCTGACAGCCAGCAAGGGCTTCCCGATGGTCCTGACTCATACATGACCTCAAATACTTCCTCCTGATACCCGAGCAGCGTAGAAGAGTCCCCCGAGTGATCTCTGCCGAGGACATCTCTTCCCTCCTTGGGATCACCAGCAGCATCCCAGCACCGGGTACCTGCATGTTATTAGTAGATGTTACTTCAGGTTGTGGAGTGATGGTTCATATGGAAAGCTGTGGTAGTATCTCAGGTTTTTAAGTAATGAAAACAGATGTTAACTCTATTTTCCTGTTAAATATTTGATAAATGAAATCTTATGTCTGCATCATATTTTGTGTTTGAAAGGCAACGTTTGTTTGAATTTCCTAAAGCAGGGAATTTGTTTTAGCAGCTCATTTCACAGTGCTGAAATACTACTATTCCTACTACTACTACTGCTACTGACAATAGTACCACTGAGCTGTTAAAGTGCTTTTCATCTGCAGGAACATCAGACTGTTTTACAAACTCCTCCACCCCAGGAAGCGTCCACCGGAGCACGGGAAGAGCAGGTATGGGAGTCCCTCGCCAGCGCTACAGGGCGTTCTGGGGCAGAAACAGGACGCGTGCGTTCCAAAGAACATTGCGTGGGAGTTTGACGTAGGAAAAGTGAGGACACACCTGCACAGTGCCTTTTATACATTGGTTTGGGAGGTGCAGTTTTGGGGTTCTGCTGACGATTGCCTTGCTGCCCTTTGAGTTGTTTACCTGCTAGCTGTAAGTTTACTGTGCCTGCCCTCTTCTTGCTGTACTACAGCGATACATCTGATGGTGTTACTCCCCATTTACCTACGACTCCCGTGAACTGTCCCCCGTGCTCCTGGTGGGTGCAAGAACAGGCGAAGCAATTGGGACAGGTCCTTGGCACGAATATATCATAGCACGAATATATCGATTACTTAGCTGGAGAATTTGCCGGGACTGGAGTCCTTCTGGGCTTTCTTTTACAGCGCAGTGAAGCAAAATCCATTTGTTTCATTGATGCTTAGGTTGGACCTCGCTGATTTTCCAAATATCCATTAAAATACAGCCAATACCTTTCTTTTCCAGAAAACCTCCATTTTGCTGTGTCTTCTCCTTTTCTCCGATTGGAATGATGATGTCAGGCCAGAGCATTTAGGATTTCCAAACTCCCTGCCACAAAGTAGAAGTGAGCTAATTAGAGGGACGGGCAGGCTAATTATAGCAGAGCAAGCACTTCTATTTATTCCCAAGTATCTTGTTAATCAGCAATAAAGGAAAAGGAAATAGCAAGAAATTACATAGCAGTTAAGTGAATTTTTGGTAAAATATATATTCTTTAATTAACCTAAGTGTCTTTGAATCATGAGAATGTAATTTCATTTAATCCATTAACAATATGAAACTTGAATCCCGTTTCCCATCATATTTTCAAGAGTGGAAGTAATGAAATGTTTAGTGGCGAGTAGATAGTGTTATTATTAGAGACTTAATTGCTCAAAGGTGGAATAATATCCCCCCAAATATTATATTTTCAGGGGTATAGTGTTTTTTAATGTCACAGTTCAAAGAGGATGGGAGAGAAGCGCTGGGCGGTTTCCAGTGAAGTCCAATGGAATGGGTCACGGTCCGGGACATGAGCTGCAGTGAGGTTTTTTGGGTGGCAATGGGAGCCGAACCTGTCCAGCAGAGATAACTGCGTAGAGACGCTTGTTCTGTTCTGTCTGGTTGTACCACAGGAACGTTTATACAGACATCAACGTTAAAAAAAAGCCATTACATCTCAGCCAACATCTGATCCTTCTACAGGAAGGGACCTAAGAGCAGTAGGAATATTAATATCCAGGATGGTGGTGGGACCGAGCCGATCCCCTCTGACAGTTCTGTTACTCTGCCCAGCTCTGCGCGTCGCCGGGAGCAGCCGTCGCATTATTGCTGTTACTTTGTGAAGCAGCAAATGCAGCAAATGCTGTGACCCTCGGTCCTGTTCCTCCGCACCAGCCCCATCCCGTGCCTTGCCCCGCTGCTCCCGACGTCTCTCCTCGCGGGGAACGGGATGCAAACAGCACCGTTTGTTAACGCTTTGTTGCCTTTTGGGCAAATTCCCTTTCGGGATCAAGACAACAGTCTTCAGCGCGGGGCAGAAAGCAGTAGGATTTGATCTTCATTTTGAGTCTGTTTAAGGAGGTTTATGTTTTTATACAGTTTCCTGATTGGGGGACAAAACAAAGCGCTGTTAAAGATCAGACTTTGATCCCCTCGAGTGACATAGAGACAGGCACTAACAAACGTCTTATGAGCTGAAAATCGAATCTTACAGCACTTCGACCAGCAGTCTTGGAAAATTAAGATTAGGACTGGCAACAGGAGGAATGAACATTAGTGCTATGTGTGTGGGCATTGTGTATCAGCCATGGCGACCAAAAACCCCGGCACTTTTTCAGAGAAGAGCCACGGGGGGTCTCAGCGTGGCCTCGTGCAGGGGCTGGCAGCGATCCGTCCCGGAGATGGGGCACGTGCCCAGGCGGGGGAAGCCGCAGCCCCGGCCGTGGGCTGGCACGTCAGGGAACGGCCCCCACCTCGGGGTGTCACCGACCCGGGGCAGGGGCTGGGAACACGTCGCTGCTGCTCCTTCCCGCCTGCGGCAGGGCTGGGCTCTTTGAGAACGTCACGGCAAACAGCTGGTTTTCTGCAGTCTGCTCATATTTTTGCTGTCATCCCTCACTCCCTTTGGTGCGTAAAATTTATTTTGCTTAGTTGCATTTTATTTTAAAAAACGCTACGGATTCCACTTGACCTACTGTGATTTCAGAAGAGCAGTGTGGAACATTAATCATCTGGTTAATGATTGTCTAATATTTATATGAAGCTGCTTTCAAAGTCGGTATATGACTTCAGAAGGAGAAGATCCCGTTGATTGTCCCGCTGAGCCGGAGCAGTGGTGTGCGTTTGCTTTGACTCATCGACTGGAAAAGGGTCCAAGCGGCTGCTGATACCTTTGGCAGCCGCCTCGCTCCAACCACACAGACATCTTCAGAAAATAGTTCTTCAAATATTCATGATTTCATCCTTTCCCTTTCATTTCTGATGGTGCGATTGTGTTTGGAATAACATCTTCTGTGAGGATAACCTTTAAAATTCAGTAGAGAAAGAAGAAAGAAGAATGATGCTTACAGAGGTCCTGAAAGAAAAACCAGCACAGACTTGTATTTATTTGTATCCGGTTGGACTCTTAAGTAACCTGCACACGTTTCCTAAATATGCATGCCAAAATGTCCCGATGATGAAAGACCTGCTCGGTTGCCCAGGACGCAGACGGACGTGCAGCTCTCTGGCATCTGTAGTCCTTTGTTTGGGAAAGGGCAGCCCATGAAACTCCCGCCAGCTCAAGCCCCAGCCGGTCTTTGGGGTACGCGGGGCCGGGCAGCCCAGCGCGCTCGAGAGTGACTCCCGGAGCCGGCGGGTCGCTGGCTGTCAGTGGCACAGACGGGCATCTCTCCGTGCCGGCGGTGGCTCCGGCACAGACCAAGAGACGGAGAATTGGCCGAGAGTGGCAGGGCTGGGCAGGCACCGGCGGGGGAAGGGGCTGGCAAGAGGCAGGAGCACGTTGCCCGCGGCTGGCCGCTGTCCTGCCGGGGCTGGTGGCCAGGCTGTGGGCGGCACGGACCCCTGCCAGGGCGGCAGAGCTGGCGGCTGCACCGAGCCCCGGGGCCGGCGGGCAGGCCAGCCCGGCCACGCTCCGACAGGTCCCGGCTGCCGGCTGGACGCCCGGGCACAGCGACCGGCCGCAGGGCCGGGCGGGCAGCGTTGCCGAAGGGGGTGTCTGCAGGGCCGGCCGTGCCCCAGGACAGCACCGCTCCGCCCCGCGTCCTGCACAAAGCCGGGCCTGGCAGCTGGTGGACGGTGCCCACGCAGCGTAACCCCGCGGTCAGTGGGCTTGGGCAGCTGGGTCTCACCCTCGGAGCCTGCGCACCCCTTGGTCATCCAGGAAACCAGGGAAACTTTGGTCCCTTTGGGGCTCTTCAGCCTTTCCGTTTGGTTGGTTTGGGTTCTTTTCCATTTCTGTTGTAATCAAGCAATCCAAACCCTCCTCAGCTTGAAGATACAAAACCTGAGCTGTTACACGAAAGCTGTTATTCTTTAAAAAGGCTGACAGCGTTTTAAGGGTTGTTGACATTTCCTGTATTAAGAAAAACAGAAAACAACAACATTCAGCAATCCTGCAGAGGTGGTTCCTCTTCCCGATCGGCTCTGGTGTGTTCGTACGTACATGCAAGAATAAGTGCGTTCCTCGATGCTGGGGACTGGGGGGCCCAGGGCTGGGTGAAGGCAACACTGGGTGGGTGCTGCGGGGACTGGGACGTCGCTGGCGACGCTCTGCTGCGCTGGGACGTGGTGCTGGTGCTAAAAGCAATGCCATCAAACTTGCTTTGCAAGTAGTAATGCATGGGTACCGGGCTTATTAAGACAGACTCTCTAATCATTCTGGTAGATCTGGGTTGTAATGTTTTATTTCAGTCAGGAGTGGTTTTTCGTTAGATAGAATGAAACTTATGAAGCTTAATGTCCATGTCAAATATAAAATTTTCCTTTTGACATATTTTATCTCAATGCTGCCATGGAAAGTATTGGATGATCCACTTCTAGCTGAATATTAATGAAGTAAATTATCTTAGAAAATGTCCTACTGTGTTCAGACTACAGGAACTAACATGCCTCATTAGATGCCTGTTGATTAGAAGTGTTAAAGTGCCTTCTCTTTCTTTGAATTGTAATTAAAATTAATTTGATAGACTTAGCCCCCGCCCCCGTAACTGGCTATCCGCTGCATCTTTCACGCTGGAAGAGAAGTGCAGCTTTCCCGCCTGCGGTTTGTCTGGGGCTCGGCTTTGCCCTTGCGTGGCAGCCAGCGCACACGCGCGTGCCGGGGCGGTGGGACCGGCGCCCGCACCCTGCGCCCGTGCGAGCGGTGGGAGCACCCTGGGGATGGAGCCGGGAGGTGCCTGTCTGCGGGGAGCCGAGGTCCCACTGAGCATCCCGGCCAAACGCAGGCGGAGGACGCTCAGAAACGTGCGCGTTTGTTCACAGCTCAGTTCCAGCGTGATCTCGCGCCAGAGCTGCGTCTCGAATCGCTCATGTCTCCATGTCCTCCGTTCTGCAATTCGTATCCTTCTTTTGCCTTTGCAGGCGTGCCTAGGATTGTGCTTTCCTCCTAACCCTTCTTCAAGTCGGGAAATACTGGTTTTATCGCTCACTCAGGTAGAGAGCCAAGAAATGCACTGAATGCAATCTTGCCTTTGCAGCCCGGTGCGCAGCAGTGAAAGCTCGTTGTGGTAACAGAGCATGGCCCGTTATCATCACCAGACGTACAACTCAGAGCGATTGTAACTCTCTGAATCACGGGCACGCCAGGGACTGGAGGGTTAGCAAATGTATTTAATCACTGGTCCCTTTAGGATAAAAGACAAGGCAAGGGATAACATTTGTAATAGATGATATCTTTCCGAGAGCAGAATCTAGGCAGATTAAATACTGTACTCCTTACGGTTGTTTTTGTTCTCAGGATGTATATTTGGGTCAGAAAGATCCTTAATGCTGTAATGGCAATGCATTATATGGTAGAGAAAGCTTTGGTCGTCGCCAGTAAAATGAGGAAGCAAGTCACCTCGCTCCGCTCCCTGTCAGGTCCCTGAAGTTGAATTCCGTCACTGCTCAGAGCCGGCCAAAGCGGGTGGGTAATGACAGCGGAGGAGCGCAGGCCGGGGGGTTCGTGCTTTGTGTGCTCAGAGCTGCCGGGCTCTGGCTCTCCGGGCAGCTCTGCACCATCCCGGGAGCCCCAGCACCGGAGCCGGCCCCGCCGCAGCCGCTCGCTGCACGGGAAGGCAGACCCCGAGCTCCGCAGCGGTTTTGCAGGGTGATGGGGACGATTTGAAGTGCTTCCTCTTTTGGGCCTGCTTAAAGTGCCTTGGACTTTTTTTAATTTATGTCTACAGCTGTCCCTGTTTCCTGGAAAGTTCCCGATGTTGGGGGGAGGGAGGGGAAGGGGCCCAGCAACAGACGTGTCCAGCAGCAATCTTGAAAATACTGTCTGAAGGAAGGTGGCAGAGAGGAGCTACTCCATGGCTTGAGACTGTGTTTTAATTCCTGAGCTCTCATTTCATTCCTACTGCATGTATTTCTCTCATGTTACATATAACACAGCACAATTCTTGTACTGAAAAGCTCCGGGAGAATCACTGAAAACCTGCCCGGAACGATTTGCCGCCCCGAGCTGGAGGAAGCTCCTTTCCAGGCAGAAGAGCGGTGCTCGGCTTCCAGCCCCGCTGCGGGTCGCCGCGTTGCTCCTGGCAGCGCTGCTCCGGCTGCTCGGCTCCTCGGAAGGGCTCTCCTCGGCTGGAGCCGTCGGCCCTGCGGTCACCTCGGGCGATGCAAACCAGCCGTTACAAAGAGAAGGGCTGACCCGTGAAACCCCAGGTCACGTCCACACTGACGATAACCCGCTTCAGCAGTGACACCGAGGATGCGCCCGTTCATCCGTTCCCCGGGGGCTGGCGGCTGGGGGTTTGCAGGCGACGTCAAGAAATCCCGCAGGTTCTGCGCTCCAGAAGCTTCCCCTTCCCGCGGGAGCAGTCGTTAGCACAGCCCCGATTTCATTCCCTCTGTGGATGGTGCCACGCAGCTGGTTTTGCTCCAGGCTTTCTCTGGGATTAGGGACTCCAAACCAGAAGGCTTGTGTCAGCGCATCCCTGCAGGCAGCTGCTTACCTTAGGCGGTGGTGTTTGCCCTGACCTGCCCCAGCTCTGGAGGATGCTCGGGGGGCAGGCGGGGAAAGCAGCAGCTCGGAAGCAGCAAAACAAAGGGATGCAGGCGCGAGCCTAAGGGACAAATCCTGTTTTCTCTGCAGGGCCCCTACAGGGACTTGGAAACTTTGCAAGTGGCTTGTAAGAGCCCCAGGGGACATCCGCTTCTCTCCTCGTACACGGTGTCACCGTTTGCTGGCCACCCTGTTTCCCTGCCACGTCTGCCGCCCCGTTGGTTGCGGTGCTTGCAGGAAGGGCCGGGCAGGGACTGAGATTCCGGAGCCCTGGCCTGGGGCAGGACTAGCCTGCACCTCAGCTGGGCTCGTTTCACCAGCCTGGCTAGACACAGCAGCGTTTCGTACCCAGTAAGTGACTCTTCACACGCGCCTGGCTGGGATTCAAGTGCTTAACAGCGATAACGTAGAGGAACGCCGCGGGGCAGGCACTAAACGGGAATGCCAGCCTTGCCGTAGTTGCAAGCCAAAGTCCTCACGCAATTAGAGCAGCCTTGGCCAGGGGCCACAGCCAGCAGATGCCTCGCTGCGTCCTGCGCACTCCTGGAGGAACGGTGCGCGAAGGAAGAGGAACAGATTTTCTTTAAGTAAAATGAAGCAGTAGCATTCGTCTCCTAAATGAGCTGTTTATAAAGGGCTTATACGGCTAACTTGTGCTCAGTGATTTATTCCTCCATCCCCTCCTCTACACCTCTTCCCTGGACTCCCAGCGTCTACTGAATGTCTAAATGAAATAATTGTCCTGATTTAGACATAAAGAAGTTCTCAGCTGTCTGAGGCCCCACTTGGGCATCAGGATTCCTGGGAAGGGATGAAAACTCCTGCAGCCACGGCATACAAAGCGCTGATTTGGGAATAAGCTCTCCCCGAGAGTTTCAATATGCTGATTAACGTTGCACCAGCCAGCGCTGTGCCAGATCAGGCCTGTCTGCCCTGCTCTCGTTTGGTGCTGTAATTCTGCCAGCAAGTAATTTCCTGCTTTGGCGTCTGAATAAATCACTTGTGGCTGCACAAGCGAAGGGGCACACGTGCTCCGGCCCAGCACCCCCATCTTGTCTTGAGATTTACCAGGACCCATCTTCCTGAGTCCCACCCGGGATGTGCTGGCGGTGCTGGGTCAGGATTAGTGCCTCAGACGTAAGCTAACCACTGCGGTTCTTCGTGCTTTCTCTGGGCTTTCGCGGTGGAGAGCGGCCGGAGGGAGGCAGGCGTGCTGCAGCTGGAAGCTGCGCAGATCGGAGCGTGCTGCGGAAAGGTGATGTACGGGAAAGCTGGGAGCCGAGGAGAAAGCGGAGTGGAGTAATTAGGGTGAGACAAGGGAGAGGTACCAGGCTTTGCTCAGGGCTGAGCTCTGCCTTAAGGACGGCAGGTGGACGTCACGGAGGCGGCTGGAGAGCAGCACAGACAGACAGACAGACAGCCAGCCGCGGTGCGGGCTCTGCCCTGTGTCCCCACAAGCCAGGCTGCGGCGGGAGCTGGAGGGCTGACGCGGGACGAGCTTCACCCATCCCAAGGCAGCGAGGGCAGGTCTGGGCTGAGGAGAGACCGCGAGGAGCTGGGCTGGAGCACGTGCCCTGCGGGGAAGTTGATGTTTTTCCCGGATCAGAGAGGCCCTCTTTTTCCATTGCTGAAGCCAGAAGAGGTCGGTTTTGCAGTGACTGCATTAGGGTGGGGTTGGTGGGAGCTGCTCCTCACCATCGTCCCGGTACAAACGCCACGACAGCATTTATTGCTTCTGTCGCAGTCGCAGCTGTCACCGTACGCACCCATGGCATTTCTTACTCTGCCAGTGCTCACCGGTACCAACTTCCCGAGGTGGTTCCTCCTACCTCCCTGTGGTGTCCAGGGGTAGGAGAACTCTGGAGGGGAACCTCTGCGGGGACCTTCCCGCCCCGTGGCGAGGGCAGGGCAGGACGCGGGGTGTTTGGGTGTTGCTGCAGGGAGAGCCGAGGCTGCGGGCGATGCCCGGGTGCTCTCGCTGCACCGACTCAAGGTGCGTGCCGGCCGGTGTCGGGGGATCGGCTGCTGCAGCGAGCGGGTGTGAGTTCCCGGGCTCCAGCCCCGCAGCGGCCGGCACCCTCGGCTTTCCCAGCCTCCGGCTCTCAGCTGCCGCACGAACTCTGCTTCTAGCCTGGCCCACGCTGCAGAGGCTATCGCTGTGAAAAATAATTCCCAAAGTGAACACAAAAAGGAAATTTCTGTCTCTCTATCGCTGTAATTTGCAGGCAAAAAAAAAAAAATAATCCAGGCATTGTGGATGGATGTTACTTAGGCCAAATTGATTCACCCAGCTTGTATACTCCTTCCCGCACCATATTTGCAATCAAAAGTCCATACATAATTAATCAAACGCACATGAAAATCCGCAGGACAATGAAGACTTCTGCGAAACGCCTCCCCGGTGCCGGCAGAGCGGTTGCTGCCAAGGCATCGCCAAACGGCCGGGCTCATCTGGCCGGCGTGCTGGCAGGAGCCGTGCCGGCACAACCGGGGCGGTGCACGGGGACCTGCTGCCCGCACGCCCGCTGCCGGCACCCTGCTCTGCCCCGCGGTGCCGGCCCTCCTCAGCGGTCTGTCGCGGAGACCGGACAGATGGGGGAAAACGCGTCTTTCCTGAAGAAAGTCCAGATAAGGCAACCCAAGTGTATTTTTAGAGCAACAAGTTATATGGGTTTAATAACGTGCTTCGGCTCCACCTCGGGAGGAGGAGAAAGCCCGCGCTCATCTTTCGGGTTTGTTCCTCTCATGTCCCACGTGCACGAGGATTTCTTACGACTGGGTTTCAGGACACCGTCCCCTCTCCCGAGAACATAAACAATTAAGCACCGCCGTGTAATGGCAACATAAAATTGTTTCTGCAGCCTGTGTAGGCGCAGTGACAACAGATATTATTCACTGTCAGCCGGGTCCCCGAGAGCACTTTATTAAATTGCCTCTAAGACTCAGGAGTGGGGTTAATTATTTAGGTACCTTAATTTTCAATACGTCTCTGTCTTTTGCCTGCAGTACCAGAAATCTAAAACTTTGGTTCCAGAGACAGAAATACAAGAAACGGGGAGCAGTTATTCAAGTGCAATCAGTGCCACGTGAAGGAGGCGTGATTTACAACGATTTTCGATGCCTAGGGTGCACAAATGAATATTTAAACGCCACCAATAAGTTCTCCTGGATGTACAAGAACCCAAATTCTCACCAGCTGCTTTTGTCTCTCTTAGCGAAATGTTAATGCACATCCCAGCTGATGCAATTCGTTCTGTTCGGGACCGTCATGCAGCAGCAGCAGCAGCACGTGCGGGGCAAGATTCTGCGCCAAGGCTAAAGGAGGCTCCGACGGGGCCGGTGGCTGCGAGGCCGTAGCTGATAGATGGGGATCATTGCCCGGGGTGCAGGTCCTGACTGCGGGCTGTGAAACGGATAGCGGGGAGCGCTGCTCCTGGATGCCACCGTGACACGGGTTAACGGGGAGCGATTGCCTCGCGTGCGTCGGTGCTGAGCCCAGAGGCCCCGTGCTCAGCGTTAACGTGCTCTCCGGGGAGGCTGGGGTGCCTCCCTCCCTGGGGAACGGCTGCGTCACCCGCGGGTGCCGGCGGGAGGGCTGTGCCAGCCCGCCCAGGGCCCCCAGCATCGCCAGCCGGCGGGACCTGTGCCCCCCGCTCCTGGAGAACATCCCCTCAAACAGTCCCGCTGCCCTGGCGCTCCGCTGAGCGGTTGGAACCTGCGGTTTGGGAATGTCAGGAGCGGCGGTTTGATACAAACGCGCACTCTGGCAAAGTGACAAGAATGATTTTTTGTTTTCATTTTATTTAATAAATAATCGCAGCGATGGAAGAATTTGCCTGACTCGGTCGACCGGCATGAATTAAAACATCCAATTACACCAGTGGGGGAAGTTTAAATATTTACTTATTCTTTAGGGGATTATAAATTAACTCTAAGGACCTCCATAAACCTTAGTCAGACATTGACAAAAAACTTGAATTCAGACCTTAATTAATCTCAGGAAAGCCGAGCGGAAGCCCCGAGAGGCGCTGGATAGGGGAGACCCCAAGGGCCGTGCTTGCCGTGCAGAAATCGGCGCACCCCGCTGTAAATAATTCAGGTTTAGTGAAAGCGTGTGGTGGGGATAATTAAAAGCTGCCGTACCTGACATGGTTGTGATGGTCCCTGAAGTGGGAGCCTGGGCTGTTGCCGTATAAATCAGGCGCTTTTTGGGCCCGTTAACATTTCATGATTCAGAGACAAAGTCCTTCCCCCTGGTGGGACGTGCGCTGAGGACCTGCGCTGGGTGCTGCCGCGGGCCGGGGATGCTCTAACGCCGACCGCTGCTTCGTTAACCTTCAGCCGGGAAAGTGCTTGCTTGTAAACAGAATTGTGGTCTCCGTGAAGTTGCCTTTTCTCTTCCCAAAGGAAAAACAGGAATTGAAACTTGCTTACCCAATCTATTCATTGCCGTTCTCTAAGGAATTAAATTAATGCCTTCAGAGCGCCATAAATTAACGAGAGAGTTTTGAAGAGCAGAGAGCAGTACGAGGAGGTGGGGTTCCCCGCGAGAAGAACGGGGAAGGGCGGTTTGTGTTTTGCCCAGACCTCTGGAAGTGCTCGGGTTTGTGGGCCGGAAGAGCGCGATTATCAAAACGATCTGCTCGCTGTGATTTCCCTTCCCGGTAATTCCTTCCAAGCAGGCGCATTTCTCCGAGGCAGAAAAAAGGGGCATTTGCTGAGATCCCTCCGGAGCGCTTTGGGGGGCACTCGACACCCTTCCACCCGCAGCATGCTCTGCTCCGCAGGCGGCAGCTGATGGGTTATTTTGGGAGAAAAGTGAAATTCTGCATAAGAAAAGGTTGCACCGCTTGGCCCTCGTTTTGCTAAGGACTGACGATGAAGTCCCTCTTTGATTTGGATTTATTTTCCTGAATTATATTAATATATGGCAAAGCTGTTTTGAAAATCACCTTCTCTCTACAGATTATCTTATTCTGCAGACTCCACAGAGCTCCTGAAATGAAGGCTCCACGTCTCCGCAGGGCAGGTGAACCTCGCAATAGAAAGGGCTGTAAATGGGGCCAGTCCCGGAGGGAAAGCAATTCCAGGGATAAAAGCAGATACGGTAACTATACTTTAATGACCTACTTTTTCCCAGCCTTTACTCGCTGTGCAACAGCTCGCATGAGCAGGAAACCCATCCGTGTGTCACGTAGGCATGAAAGTGGTGTTTCACCTGAGCCAAACTGTAAAAGGAACAAAGTAAGTGGCAAAATCAGTGGAGCTGGGGATGAGAAGGAGAACGTACGACTTGCTGTGGATTCCTGTAGGCTTCCTGGAGGACCTGCTCGCAGCGCCCATGCTGGCCTGGGCTGAGCTGGAAGCCAGCACCTTCTGCCAGCACCTTCTGCCACTGGGGTGACTGCAAAAGCGAGGGGTACAATTTGAGGGGAAATGTACATTTTGCAACATGTATTTCTTTTTTTTTTTTTTTTTTTTCCATTTGTTTGCCTGGGTTTAGGCAGCAGCAGGCAGAGCCCTTTAGTGCTCCCACCCCGACAAAAGGCCACCCGCCTCTGCCACAGCAGGAAGCCCAAGTGAGGACGGTTAATTTTATTAGCGATACATACTTCAGTGGTGACAAAATGTCTAATTAAAGCAAATCTTTGCTGGCACAGGCAAGGGCACTCTCGGTAGGTAAACAGCAGCTTATGTGGCCCGAGCTTCAGGAGGGCCTCTTGTCCCTTGCGGGTTGGGGAAGATTGTGGTTCCCTTCCCGCTGAGTACCAAAAAGGGTTTGTCTCCACACGGGACACGTTTCGGGCCATGTCCCACCTCCCGGGTCAGCGGTGCCTGCCGGGAGCCCACGGGTAGCACCTCTGCACCCAGGAGCATCCCTGCTGCAGGGCCACCTCCTCCCAACGGCTGAATGGCCACGGAAGCTGAGAGCAGGCAGTAGGTGAGGGAGAGGTACTGATTTTCCTTTACTGTGTGGACCAAATTTCAGCTGAAGAAGAGTATCTGTTCTGTGGTATCTGAGCATAGCCTGCCTTCAGATTCTGAATTAAAATGGTGCCAAATATTTTCCTTTAAACTTGCATCTATTCCTCCTGTTCACTGTAGCTCAAGCCAAGTTCAGAAGACCTTCCCAATATGAGATGACAGTTGCAGCTTCATCCAAGAAGGCGCCGGGTACTCACCGGTCATGGCATCTGGCTCAGCAGCGTGTTTGCTTTGCTTCCAACTCTTGTGAATCAAATATTTGCAGGATTTGCACAGCTCTTCTCTTGTTTAAAGTAAAAGGACGTACATTTCCTTTTTCTCTACTCTTTAACAACCTCAATAAATGGAGTTAAACCCACCTAATTACATATGACTTGAGCAAGTGAAGTATGGTCATGTGCAATTAGAGCCTTTGCTGCGCTACTGCCGTGGTTCTTCTAAACTCTGTTAATGACTTGGCCAGTTGATTCACTCTTCTGCACAGTGTTCTGGTGAGAGACGGTAGAAACGGATGTCTTAGAGATGCTGCCTGGGACAATGGCAAGGAGAACAGAGTCGATGCCGAAAACCCTTTACTCACAGACTCACTGTCGAGACAGCTGGTTCTGCAGGTGAACTCAAACAGCGTTCGGTGGCAAATTTTCTGATGCAAGTTGATTTAACACTTTTCTGTTAAATATAAGTTGCAGTCTGGTGCGTGTTACCCCTCTGGGCTTGGCCTCTGCCACCCTGTCCCCCCACTGTGCCACTGGCAGCCCGAGCAGCAGCCAGGCATTACGACATCCTTCACAGGCTCTCCTTGCGAGTGCTGCGGGAGCTGATCGCGTGGGAAGATGTGGAGTTAAGAGACTGAGGCGACAGAGGTGCTGGTGCCTCGGAGCAGGAGGAGGAGGAGGAGGAGGAG
>VXBL01002157.1:2530550-2588815 GCA_013400195.1 Aramus guarauna | reverse complement strand
GAGGAGGAGGAGGAGGAGGAGGAGGAGGAGGAGGAGGAGGGATGCAGCCGAGCGCGTTGCTGGGCGGTGGCTGCAGCAGGGCCGGAGCTGGGCTGTGCTTGCCCGGAAGCAAAAGGCAAACATCAGGCTAGATCTGCACGCGTGCGTGCCAGCCTCGGCTTACAGCAGTGCCGCGTGCAGGTTGTAGGCTATTCTGGCAGTTAGGACAGCAACCAGGTTAAATCCAAGGCTGAGGGAGCAGTGGAGACTTGTCCTTATCTTCGCTGGTGACACTTTCCAGGTGTTCTCGTTCCTGTGCACTGTATCACGGCATACCTCCTGGGGCCTGTGCTCTTTGCTCAACAGACTCATCAAATATGTGTTCTGTGAAAACAGGCAAGGTGGTGAGAGAGAAGGAGCTAGTAAAAATTATTGTGGGGTCTTCTTGCTGGTGGACCTATTGCTAGAAGGAGTCTGCAGGCTGCCATGAGAGCAGAAGGCAGCGGAAACAAATTACTGAATCAGCTTCGACTAATATTTACCCTTCTGTCTCTCCTGAATCCCCATCCTCCTTATCAGCACTCTTCCTGCCGAAGCCAGTGGCAGGAGGGAGAGCGCAGCGTTAACTCGCAGCTGAGCGGTGAGGAGTGTCGGTGTACCTGACACTGGCCTCCTCACTTCCAAAGAGCCGCCTGCACCCCCCGTCGAGGTCCCCAGGGTGGCTGGTGGCTTTCAAACTCTGCAAAGTCCAGCCCTGCAAGTAAGGTGGTTCTTGTTCAATCTTGAAAAAAACCACAACAACCCACCAACACCTCACTGTGTGTGTGTCCCGGTTTCGGCAGGGACAGAGTTAATGTTCTGCCTGGCAGCTGGTTAGTGCTGCGCTTTGGATTGAGGGTGAGAATAACGTTGATAACCCACGGATGGTTTAGCTGTTGCCCAGCAGTCAGGGACTTTTCAGCTTCTCACCCTGCCCCACCAGCGAGGGGGGGCAAGGAGCTGGGAGGGGACACGGCCAGGACAGCTGAGCCCAAGTGCCCCCAGGGATATTCCATACCATACGGCCTCGGGTGCCCTATAGAACTGGGGCTGGGCCGGGAGGCAGCGCAGCTCAGGAACCAGCTGAGTATTGACTTTGGGTGGGGAGCAGTTGTGCTGTGCATCACTTGTTTTGCACATTCTTTTATCATTATTATTATTTTCCTTTTCTGTCCTATTAAACTGCCTTTATCTCAAGGCAGGAATTTCACCTTTTCCTTTTGGATTGTCTCCCGCATCCCACAGAGGGGTGATGGAGCAAAGGGCTGTGGGGCTGTTTTAGCTGCCGGCCAGGTTAAACCACGATGCTGCAGCTGAGGCCACAGGCTTTTAGCTCATTGCACTCTAGGGAGAGTTTTATTGTTGTCAGGTGCAAGCAGACATTTATTAATTGAGCAATTTCTCCTGACCTTGATGGAAACCATCACCAACAGTCAAATAAATAGATTAGTATCATAATTTTTCAAGGCTAGGCTTAGAAATTAATTGCATTTATCTGATTTTGGCTGTTTTGCCATGGCAGTGGTTTAAATTTTTTTCACGTTTTCTTTCTAATTTGCACAGATGCATATATCATACTGAGGACAATGCTACACCTAATTTACTTCAGCAAATGAGACCAATTAAAAATAACTCAGTAAAAATGATACTGAATCTTCAATTACTTGGGGAAGATGAGGAGCGGAGCATTCTGTAATTGACTTGTTCATCTTCTCGTCCTCTAAAACTCGGGTAGGAAGAGTAGCCAGCGTAGTTCCCTAGCTGGTGGCCATCAGTACCCGCTACTATTTCTGTTCTACGACCCACATAAATTACATACCACTGTTTTGGGTTTCTGGTTGGATGAAGGTCATTATGTCAATCTATGGGAGAAGTGGAAGATGGGGCATTTTTTTTTCATCAGAACTGCTGTTTTCTTCCAGCTCTACTGTATATGGTGTATTCTGACACCTCCTGCTGACACCGGCACACACAGCTCTGGAGGGTTTATTATGATAAAGAAAAAACTAGGCAATATAACTGAAGCATTGTGCTTCCACTTCAGGATGGGGAATTGGGGATGCACTGCACATTATGCCTGTTTTGCATGATTTGTAGGTAAGATCATATTTCAGTAAGCAGCAAAAATAGAATGCCATGAAAATGATCAAAACTCCTGCCTTTTGCAGATACCTGCCTCCCAGATAAGATGCTGCCAAACTTGCTGTGGTAAATTCATTTCTACCAGAGAAATTAGCTGCTCTCGTGTCACTAATTACAAGGATTTTACAGAGAATGCACATCTCTAATTAGGGCCGTATTACACATGCTACTCATTCACAGCTAAACCCACGGTGATGAATAGTGAGCAGCTGTTGCTGATAACACCCAGATACGGCTCCTCTTCCTTTTCGCTTTCCGAGGTGGCCTCAGCTGGGCTCCGGAGGGCACCAGTGCTGAGACGGGGAGCTCCCATCCGTGTGGTCCAGGTTTCCAGTGAGGTGAGGGATGCGCGGCCCTGGGGCTCGGCTCTGGTGTGTTCGGTGTGTTTTATCGGTCAGAGCCTGCCGCGGCTCAGCAGTAAGTTGTGTTTTCCCAGGGCTGGGGAAAGAGCTGGCTGGTTTTGGGAGCCCCTTGCACAAGGGTGTTGCTGGTTCTCAGTTGTGGGGGAAGATTTCTCTGGTTGCAGACTGTGTGTTGGAGGGCTGTATGTGTTCCTGCTGGAAAACTGCTGGGCAGGTTTGGTTTTGAGAGCCTCCTTTGCTAGAATGGTGTGCGGCCAGCTGGTCGGCATCTCTGCCTTCTTATTCCACCATTTTTCTTTGACGCTTCGCCTGCCCTGTGAGAGATGTAAAGAAGTTTAATTGATGAGCGAGGTCTAAAGTGCTTGGAAGCCCTTGGATGGAGGGCAGCGTACGTGTGTGATGCTCTGCCCTAGCTTGTTCGGGCGAGCGTGTTTACTCTTCTTTCTCTGTTACTGAATCTGTGTCCCTTTGTTCACTTCTAAGGCAATATTTCAAACTTTGCATAAAAATGAAAAAAATGCTTTCATATTTAATGCGTAATAAGATCATGCAATTAGAAATGAGCCTTCATGGTGATACATGAGCACTGTCAGTACAATCAGCAAGGACTCTTTTCTCGTAGCAGCCACTGTAATCCTCAGGCCACTGTATATATTTGCTTCCTTTGATCAATAATTTAGGGTAATCATTTTGTTCTGTAAAATTTCCAAAGTCCATATATATTGCATAAAATGCAGAATAGCAAATCCCAGATTGGATTTTAAAAGATTTTCATGAAAGGTTTAGAGTTTTTTTTTTTTCAACTGAGAGCAGAGGAAAGAAGTGGATCTAGAGATGTGAATAAATCTGTTTGTTCGGGGAGTTTGATTCCTGAAGGTTTATTTTCTTAACACTGTTGAGCAGCATTTAGACTGTCTCCAGCTCCTATGAGCTTATAGAAACGCTGTTTTTCCGTTTTATTTTAGCCTGTAGCCTTCCGGCCTCAGTCAAGAGAAGAGAAGTGGGATTTGCACATCATACCCTCTCGCACGGTGCCGGATAGGGAATATGACGTGCGAGAAACGTCAGCGTGAGCTCTGCTCCGTGCGGCGTTACTACACGGATACGCTGAAAGTTGCTGTGTTGTAACTAGCTGTCAGTGCGCGTTGGGGCACTGGGGGCACAGGAGGTGTGTAACTCAAATGACTGTTTGGTGGCCGAGGATTTGTGTGTCTGGAAAATAGCCGAGGTGGTTAGGACCGGAGCTTGCTTCTGCGTGGAGCGGTGGACGTCGGCTAAAGGACAAAGCTGGGTGGAAGGAGGAAAAAGATCTGTTAAAGGTGGGAATTTCTGCAGTGAACATCAAGCAGAGATGAACAAGAGAAGGAAGCAAAGGATTTTACTTTTTTTCTTTTTTTCAGTGGGGGAGGCTGAATTATTTGCAGTGTTGGCTAAGGACAGAGAAAATAGATAGGGAGCTGCATTCATGCTTTGAGAAGCCTCTGCGGCAGGGGCGGTCTTGGGACCCTGCTTTATTTATGTATCTTTTATTTTTAAAATGGAAGGAAAAAATATCACTAAACAGCAGCGGGGAAAACATTCATTGTACCCGTGACTCTGCGAATAACGAGGCATAGGATTGTAATAGGTAGGGAGTGAAATCTTACTTGAGTCTAATTGGGAACTTTCAGATTTTACTTCCAAGAAGAAACATTTAAAAATGGCTCGGGCGGCGTGAGCTGATGTCCTACTCCCTCAGGAAATGGAATGCAAAATCACATTTATTGCTGCTGGTAGGAAAACTGAGGCTTTCTCTCTGGAAACTTCTCTGGTTCCAGGGCACGTTTTAAGCTCCGTGTGCACGTCCGCCTACGAGAGCGGCGATCGTGCCGCAGAACGTCTGGCCGTGGGTCGGTTTGCAGAACCAGCACCAAGGGGATTAGTTTAATCACTTCGGACCGTCAGGCAGAAGTGAGGTCTTCGTGGATGCTGTTGTCTCGGAGGCTCAGCAGAGTTTCCCGCTGGATGGATGGTGTCTGGAGGAAGGAACTCTTGCCGTTGGCTGCGTGATGGACGTCTTCAGCCTCTGCGCCTGCCGCGTCCCCGTAGGTGATGCCGGGCCGGATGGCGGCTGGTGATGTTCTGAGGGGTACGTTGGGTCGGCGTGACACCGGGAGTGCTGCTCTGTGGTGCGCAGTGCTCTGATCTTACAGAAGGTTTAATAGTGGCTTTATGGTGCGCAGTGCTCTGATCTTACGGAAGGTTTAAGAGCGGCTTTCAGCAGGGGCGGCAGACCTGCGCTGGTGCCAGCAAATACCTTTTGCTGAGCCCTAAAGGGTTGTCCTTGTCTGCCTACCCTTGCTGCTCCGTCAAATCCAAACGTCTGTCTAATTGTAACTGCTTTTGTAGCTGTTTCACGAGCAAAGGGCAGCAAACAGCCGAAAGGATTTTGCTGGCAGACGCCAAGCCTTGCATGAGCCTTCTGCTGCGTCGGGATCGTGCAACCGGTGCTTCTGGCTGAAGTAACTCTCTTTGCGAGGGATTGCTCACACCCGGGGCTTTCCCTTCTGCGCTTTCCATTGCCAACCGGGTCTCTCAGTGACAGGAACCCCGCGAGGGACGGATTTGTCACCGGGGTGTGAGTCAGGTCTCGTTGCCACGCTGGGCTCCTTCACGTCGCTGCTGGGTGAGCGCGCGTCGGCCGCGTTTTCCCACCTGTATAACGCTGTTATTGAAGTTGAGTGACTCGAGCTAAACAAAAAAAATGAAAAATTGTGTCCTGAGGTAAACTAATGCTGGAAAATATTTATGAGGTGTTATAATTAAAACCAAAACACTTATACGACAAAAAACTTTATATAGTTTTGCTGTTTTAATTAAATTATGTTCAGATGGCCACACGTCATCTCTGGGATAAAATTGTTTGCCAACAGAATTTTTTCGGCTCTCCAAGGAATAGAGCTATTTTACAACTGAAGCATTAGGAAACCTCTCTGCGAATTTCTCAGGTAATGAGTGCTTATTAGGCAGTAGTCAGGGCTGCTAACGCTCTTACGCGATAGCTTGTGTCCTGCCGGTGCACCCCACTTAGTGGTATTTTATCCTGGATCTTCCCTGCTCCTGAAGTGAGAGGAGAATAAACCTCTGAAAGGGGATGATGAAGGGAGCCTTGAGAAACCGGGGGAAGGGGGCAGAGGACAGCAAAGGCAGGGCAGGCGTTTTCCGTTGCTAACGTGAGAGCTTGGCGTGCGTTGGCCAAAAGGAAACGAGTGGAACTGTGACTCTCTCAATGGACCACAGCGCAGAAAATCATTAGTCATTAGGGATACCACAGCCTACACATGTGAAAATTCCTTCCGTCTTCAGCAGTGAAGAAGAAAATTAGATGTGGAGCTACGATCGTATGTAAGGGCAGCTGAGCTTGTGCCCGGCGATAACCCGTGTTCAGCGGGGGCCGGTGAGTTTTGACAGCGCTTCTGACACACACACAGACCCCCTCAATTTCTTGAACTTTAAGTAGGTGTTTTTCCTCACCTGTACTTTTGATTCTGGAACCTAGGAGGAAAAGTAATTGGATATATGGAGAAAATAAGAGTCTTCAACTGTAATGGTACCGTAACGTGCTCTGGCAGTTCAGGCGACGTGTTCGTTAGAGCCTGCAGGGTCGGGCTGACGCGTGACGACACGTTGCACGGTTCCGTGTGCTGGGAATCGAGAGGGTCTCTGGGCAAAGAGCAAGGCAAGGGGGGGCTCGGTAGAGGCTACCCCACGTTTTGTCTTCTGCAGCGCTACCCTGTAATCTTCAGTGGCCTCTCGGATTTCTGGCAGGGGCTGGTGAATGCCACGTTGTCGTTCTGATGTTTATTCTTTTTAAAGATTTAGTTCGGGGCTAGAGCTGGCAGAGCTACCTTATTTTACTGCCTGCTTGCCGGGACCGGTGCACCAAGCAGCTTTGCAGCAGAGGGGAGGCTGGGGGATGTTTTGGGGAGGTGTTGGCACCCCCCGAGCCTGCCCTCCGGAAAGGGAAGGGAAATCTGCTCAGACAGCTCAGCCCCAGCGCCCAGCCTGGGCATTCGGGCTTTCTGCTGCAGCACAACTGTATATTCTGGTTGTATGTTGTATACGTGTGTGTATATAGAGAGAGTACTATGTGGCCTCTGTTGTGGAGCGGACTTAAGAGATTTACATTAATTAAATTCAGATGAATATCATTCATTTTTGAGTCCTTTTGTCTGCCATTTCTCTAGTGCTACAGAGAAGATGACAAAAAAATTGCAACTTATTAGCTAAGTCATAAGGAAACGATGCTGTATTGATCGAAGCATTTGGAGCAGGCTAAGCAACCAAGATGTTCATTACTTTTCTTCCAGGCTACTTCCAAATAACACTTAACTATTAAATATGAAATGTGCATCTCCAGTACTGGATCAGCTATTAAATTATGCTCCTGGATATTAACAAAAAAGGGCCTAAGGCTCGTCTTTATGCAGGCAGAAAAAGAGCACCAGTTAAGTGGTGAATGGGATGGAGAATATATTTTTACGGTACACTTAAAATTTATTCCATTTTAAGATATGTAGCTGTTTAAGAAGGGAGCATTCTTAAATTCGGACCTTTCCATGCATAGGTAGGCATCTTTGCTTTCTCTCTTTTTTTCTTCCTTTACCCTAAGAACCACGATTGTTGGCTTTTGTTTGCTCTCAAAGTTTCCAGCAGATTAATGGCTTGAACTCTTGAAACAAGTACGATGAGATTTCAGGGGGTTAAGGGAACAACCTGATGAACTCATCTGTTTTAGTCAACGCTGCCGAGCGTGGGCTGCGCCGCTTGTCCAGCGGTGCTCACCCTCCGTTTCCCAAGCAGATGATGGATGTGGAAGAAGAGGCCTGTAGCTCTTGTGTTTCCACTCTAGACAGACAGCAGAACAAGATATTCATAACTTAAATTATTCAAAACGAAGAAAGAACATCGGCCCTCGCAGCCTCCATCTAAATGTCTGTGGCAATAAGAGAAGCGTTGTGCGGAATGACAAGCATGAGAGGTTCTTGCAGACTCACAGGAGTCGTGTGAGATGTTATGTGGATGGGCCGGGGTGCTGGGGCTTTTCCCCCTCTGCCTGAAAGGACAGGTCATGCAGGCAAAAAGGTTAATTTCTAAGAAGTTTCATTGCATTGTCTGTGCAAGAGTGGTAGAACTTCACCTGAAGTTAATTTTGCTATACTCGTGCCCATACCTGATGGGCTCAGTTGTATTTCCACCGGTTGTGGGCTGTCCTGGGGGTGGCTGGTTCCTCCTCCTGTTGCCATCTGTACTTGAGCTGCTGGGTGCATGGAGGGGGGTCCTTGTTCTCCCCTGCTCTCCTCCCACTCCTCAAAAACTCACCTGGTCTTTCTACAGCTTAGCCCAAGGACTATGTGGCGCAGTTACAGGATGATGCCTTTCAAATACTGTTTAAGTGCCGGGCAGTATTTAGTAGTGACCAAAACTAACCAAATACAGCAGGCACCCGAAGGAACTGAAGGTCACCTTTGAAATGTTTTCCAGCTTTTAATTCTGGTGGGAAGGAAATAAGGATTTGACCCTCCATTCTGCACGCACATCTCAAAAGTTTTACTCAAAATGTGCTCAACTTCAGATACGTTATTTTAGCAGCCAGTGGGATATAGCTGTGTACGTGGAAGTCAAGCTTAATTATAGAAAATTTTCGCTGTTTTTTAAAGTTCCTAGGAATCTTGTGATAGACTAACACCATGTACAATCAAGAAAATCATATTTACAGGTCAGAACAAAACTCCTGCTGTTTTTCAGTCTGCAGAACTAATCTTACTTTCTCTCCTCAAGCAATTTCCCTGAAATGGCTGTAGAAACCCACTCGACATACAAATGAAGCTATAATTGCAGTAATAGGCTTAAGGATATAACTTGTTGTGCAATAACTCACACTCGGGTGTTTTTCAGCCAGTATTTCGGCTTTGTTTAGTACGTCAGCCGTGGTCATTTCGCGTGATGACAGTTTGCTTGGGAGAGTGTCAAGAGAGTGTCCAAGCCTTCCTAAAGCCGATGCTTTACTCCGAGTCCTGGCTGGGGTTTGTGTCAGCGTGGAAGGCCAGCTGCATAGAGCCATGGCCGGCCTGACTGGTGGTGGTAGCTGCAAAAAATGAAGCTTTTGTACAAACAGCACAGGAAAAAAAGATATCTGTAATATTTCCCATACGTCTCTCTTATCCCTTGGTGTTTGTTAATGAGAGAAGCAAGCGCAGGACACTTGTAGTGGAAATAAGTATCTTGTGCTGATGCTAATCAATTAATGGGAGAGTGCAGCTTCATGGAGGCTTTGTGAGGCTCTCTGCCAGAGGAATAGCTGTCTGCCCGAGATACAAATCTACCTGGAAATAAGGAGAAAAATGGCACTGAGAGAAGATCAATACTGAAGCAAGAAACTTTCAAAACTCTGACCTAAGCATTAAGATTTGTGCAGAGACAGCAAAGAGAGGGTTAGAGATGGAGCATGGCTGTACCTGATAGGGCTCTCGGAGGACGAGGAAGCTTTCACCCCGATAAAGGCTGCCCAGAGAGGCTCAGGAGGAGGACAGGAGCAGGTCTGACAGATGGACGGTGCATGGAGGTCTGCTCCGGCCGGCGCTGGTGAGGGGCTGGCTAAGCTCCGTTGTCGGACCCTGCGGAGAGGCAGCGGCCGTGGCGTGCTGCAGCCAGCGCTGGCTGAGCATCCCTGCCCCGGGCGCGGGGCAGCGTCCAGCTGCTGTTCCCCACAAAATCGGGACGTTACAGATCTTTCAGCGTCATGTTTTATTTGTGGCTCTGCATTAAATGAAACTGAGCCAGCCCTGGGAATCTGGTCAAGCCTTAACACAGGGATGTGTGATCATCCTGAAGTTTGGTAAATCAGGAGTCAGTAGAGACGGAGGCGTGAGCTCAAAGTGAGAACCGAGTCAGAGCATCCTGACTTTCAGGAATTGATAAGGATCAAACGTTCTCAGCTTCACTTAGCTGTCCATTTATGACTACGTCTACTTTTCTTTTAATAGTGCACTAAAACATTGCGTTGAAAATGTGCTATTCAGGGTTACTGCCAGGTGTTCTTGTATTTCTTATTTTGGACACAATAAATACCAAATCAGATAAAAATAGGGAAAGGGTGAGCACTAGTTTTTATAGCATGGCATGATAGCTTCTGTCTGGTATGAAAACTGCATTTCCGTTTCCACTAATATTGAGGGAATATTCTAGTTTTTATTTTAACCCCTTATTACCAAAGACTTGAAGATCAAGCAGATGGAGCTATACTGCCTTGAGCTCGAACCCGGTATTTCTTCCCCTGTGCCATACTCTACCACTGCTGCTTCATCACAGCAATGTTTTACAGTTATTGGGCTGCGGTTTTTTAGCACGTGAACATTTGCACTGTCGTACCATCTGTATAGTGCACAGTGAAATCTAAATGTGCGTGTAAAATCCATTGCTGGGCAGTGCTGCCACCCTAACTCCAACATTTCTGTGTACTTCTAGCACCTCTTAAAATAGAGGATTTTTTTATAACCTCTTACCTCTTTACTTTCTGTTACAGAAAGATGACTGGCGGCCGTGTTTCACCCAGCCTGTGTTTTGCTGGGCGTGAACATGGCAGAAACATGACAGCCAGACCTGTTACCTATGGACTTTCCACCTCTGTGCACTTCGGGGGTCACTCGGCCGTCACTGCGCTGCGTTGCACCCGATGTGTGGGCTGAGCTGCCGGCAGGGTGAGCGTGCTTGGTTAACTCTCAGACAGGGCTCTACGTTAGGCTGCAAAAGGAAAGCCCGAGCTGAAACATCAATACAATCTGAGGAATGTCGATACCTGTCGGAGAGGAGGGCTCCAAACGCTTTGGAGCTGTCTTTGGGCATTACAGTTATCCATTGCCGAAGCTTTTGAGTGACCTTCATCGTTCCCAGCCTTCGTTAAATATTAAAAGGTGAAAAGAAAGCAGGCAGCAGGTTTGAACTAGTTCCTGTTGAGTCCCTGCTCCCGCTGAAGTAAACAGGCATCTCTGCTGGTTCAGTGCGTGTTTCACGTTGCACAAAAAAGACAAACGTTTGGCTTGGGTGCACAACACCATGGGCACTATTACACGTACGACTACAAGCTGTGTGACGCCTGTGATGAGTGTGCTCATGCCTCTCATCTCCCTTCCCATGCCTCTGTCCCATTTAGTCCCAGTGAATAAATCCTCTCCTGATGGAAGAGGCATGTTGGTTACTGCTGTGTGTTTCCCACCACGTCCTGGAAGTTTGCATTGCTTCAGGCTGCTGCAGCCAGCGTGGGCATCCAGAGAGATGATGAGTACTGTGTCCAGCTTGGGGGTCCCCAGGACAAGAAGGACATGGAGCTGTTGGAGCGAGTCCAGAGGAGGCCACGGAGATGATCCCAGGGCTGGAGCACCTCTGCTCTGGAGACAGGCTGAGAGAGTTGGGGTGGTTCAGCCTGGAGCAGAGAAGGCTGCGGGGAGACCTTAGAGCCCCTTCCAGTCCCTGCAGGGCTCCAGGAAAGCTGGAGAGGGGCTGGTGCCAAGGGCAGGGAGGGACAGGCCAAGGGGAATGGCCTGAAGCTGCAGGAGGGGAGATGGAGATGGGCTGTGAGGCAGCAATCCTTCCCTGGGAGGGTGCTGAGGCCCTGGCCCAGGGTGCCCAGAGAAGCTGTGGCTGCCCCTGGCTCCCTGGCAGTGTTCAAGGCCAGGTTGGATGGGGCTTTGGGCAACCTGGGCTAGTGGAGGGTGTCCCTGGCCATGGCAGGGGTGGCACTGGGGGGGCTGGGAGGTCCCTGCCCACCCAAACCAGGCTGGGATTTATGATCTGCCACAAACATTGGGGAACTGTAATCAGCAGCCCTTCTCTCTGGGGAGTCCATCTGGAGTGCAGTGGAGAAACTAGACCGTTATTAAATAATACTCTGTGGCTGATTATAATGACAGAAGCTATACTTGCAATCTCTAGGTGGATCTATCATCAGTCATCTGCAGTTATTAAGTTGCTAAGAGAGATGAGAGTAAGGGTTCGTTTAGTTCTTCCCATTTGTAAGCCCAATTACCAAACCATTTCTGCCCAAGCACAATGCTTGTCAAGCTTAAGTGAGAATAAATATTGCGGGAAGAAACAGAAGATGGCCGGTGACAAAAATACCAGCCCGCTAGCAAGCCTGCATTAGAAATCTAGCAGGTGGAAGTTCTGTGTGTGCGTTGTGAAAGGCTGGGGACGTTTGACCAGGCGCCGGTTGGCCATCGGCTCCCAACAGCGTCCCCCAGCAATGGTCCCTGGTGCCTCCTCGGGACCGGGAGGGCACGGGGCTCCCCCTCCTCGCTGCACACTCACCTCCTCTTAGGGTGTTCAGTGAATTAATTCAAAGCTTATCACCGGAGTTTTGAAGGTATTTAGGTATCTCTTTGTCCCTCTTCAAGAGGAAAAAGAGTCCAGGTCCAGCATACCCGAGACATCCCCTAAGATGTCCGGATGAACACTGCAGTTGTCAGTTCTTTTTCTCTGTTTTTTTGGGTTGTTGTTTTGGTTTTTTTTTGTTGTTTGTTTTTTTACACCACAGTTTGCCATTTCTTTACATTTTGAAAAAGTATGTTGTGTTTTGACAGTAATAATTTGAGATTGTTTGGGGGGCGCAGACAAAGAAATGAGAATGGAATGACTGATTAGTTAATCCTGATTTCCGAGTTTTTGATCAGGTCGGCTGGATAGCAGCGATGGGGGGTGCAGACCTGCTCTGTCTGGGGAAATGGGACTCCGCAGCGGGAGGTGGAGGTTTACCCACGGTGCTCGCCATCGCGCTAACGACGCGGCACTGCGCGGCCCCGGCGCATCCCCGCCTCGCCCAGCAGATGTGGCTGTGGTGGCTGCAGACTTTCATCACTCCAGCTCTGGTGTGCTCATCCGAAGGACAATAAATCCAGATGTGTGACTGCAGAGCGCACCCCAGCACCTGGCGCGGGTGGCCGTGGTGTTCCTGCTCCGCGTTTCGGTGTGGTGCCGCGCAAGGGCGGGCAGCGGCGCTGGGCTCTGCCCCGTGTCCTCTGGCATCGCGCTGGTGAGTGCGGAGGCACAGGTACTCCTGACGCTTGTTGACGGCGAGCGTTCAGCTGCTTGAATGCATTAGGACAATTAGCCTTTAAAAATAGGGCTAATTATTCGGGAAAATATGTTGTGTAATTAGACATAGCTTGTTCCACTCTCCTTTTCTGAGCAGGGCTTGGGAAGAGGCGAGGCCGTGACAATTACAGATGTTTATACCTTCCCCTTATCTATCTCTAGATTCAAGACCATGATCTAGAAAATAATAATTCCCAATTTTCTTCCTTCTTATTCCAAAATAATTCCTGTGAAAAAGTCTCAGTTAAAGTATTTTGTGCTTCTTAGCTGTACCCTTTAACATCAGAATATGGACAGTGAAAATCTCCTTAGTTGGTTTCAGTCTTTATGTATACCCTTCTCCTGGTGGTGGCTCAGAGTTTGGAAGAGAGCTTTAAGTTGCAGAAGACTGATCCGTGTGTGAAACCTTCACCGTTACGGCTGGTGCAGGTACCCGACGCCGGGGAAGCTGCGGCGAGATGCCCCGCGGAGCAGCCAGCCCCCGGCGTGCCCAGGACCCCTCTGCCCTGGCCCCTCTCGACTTGTCGTGTTCCCGTAGGGCAAGTGCTCGTGGCGTTTGTCGGCTGTCCACGCTCACTCTCTGGTGCCTCTGTGTAGGCAATTAACGCATTTCCAGATAAAGATTTTATTTTTCTGCCTCTTGGACAAGGGGCCGGGATGATTTAAAACTTTAATTAAAGTTTTTCAATTCCATATATAATTAATGGCACCTTTCCCTTGCTCCTTACTCATGTCTAAAGCAATAAATGGGCTTCCTTGCAGGAGCCTGTAACCGAGGGGTTTCCGCGGTGCGTTTCCCACCGTACGCAGCGGGTACGGAGATGCTGGACCTTTGCTTTGGGGTCGCTGCCGAACTTGCCCTGTAAGTCACGGAGCTGGCATGGGCACCGCGGGACCAGGGCGAAGAGCCGGTGCCCAGCACAGCTTCGCAGACCGCAGATGGCAGAGAGGGGGGAGGCATCTGAAAGGAAGAGTGAAGTTTTCGCAAGAAATGCTGCAAAACCGCGTCCCCTCCTCCAGCCCAACCCCGTGTGCTCAGGCAGTGGTCGGTGCCCTGTCCCGGCCCGCCCGCGGCCGACGGTGGTGCGAGCAGCGTTTGCTCGGCCAGATTCCCGTTGGGCCCTTCTGACGTCAGCTGGCGCGGTCAGGCTCTGCTAGACGCGATCCTGGTGTTACCTGTAGCGGGTTAATTGCTGCAGTGGGAAACGCTGCCCTTGTTGAGAGAGACAGGTCTGGATGCTGCCCGTGCCAAAGGGGAAGGCCAGCTCGTTCTCGGGCACGAGACCCGAAGCAGTTAATGCACACAGAGTCTGGATTGAAGCTCTTTGCATTTACTGTCTGACACAAATAAATATAACTGCAGCCATCATACCCCTAATTTACCCGAACGTCGTACCTAGAATTAGGATCAGCTTCTGATTGCGTAACACCCCAATCAGCATAATTACTTGGTAGAGCCAAGATTAACGGGAACGGCAGCAGAGATTTCCCAGGAAAGAAGCGCTTGTTCATTTTTGGAGGGGTGCCTGGCTCGTGCTCGGGTTGCGTTGCCCCTGCTCCCCGGGTTTCACTCGCATCCTCTCGCAGGTTCCTGTCCTGCGATGTCTGTAGGAGAGGCAACTTTTTCTGTTGTTCAGCTTGGCTTGATAGCATCAAAAGTATTGTAACCTTTATTTCTTTTAAAGCATATTTAATTTATCATTCAAATAGTGCTTCAACTTCAGTATATTAAAAAAAGTGAGACTTCATCTCGGTTTCAGTGCACATTTTAAATATTCATGCTCATAACAAATATCAAAGCCTGCCATTTGAGGAAACAAATACAGTAAAATGGTTAAAACAATTATCAGGATAGAATTCAAAGCTGCCACTTCATTGTCATAGTAGAGAACTGGATGCGATAGCTGCTTTCTAAAAATGCTGAGGGATTTGCTTAGACGGACTCTGGATACCTGCCGATGGCTGTCGAGGCTGTCTGGGATAACACGCGTTCTCCTTTGCCGGCTGGTTCTGGCTGGCAAGGTTTGCTTCGGTGGGACGGCAGCGCCGGCCGGGGGCTGCGGCGGTCTGGGCTCGCGTGGGGCCGGGCAGGACCGTGTGTGCGGGTAGTAAAAGCGACCGCAGGCAGGTTTGTGGAAACGGCTCTGCACCAGGATTCGGAGATGGAGAACGAGATCGCTGCCTGCTTTCTGGGCACCGCAGGTTTCTTCTGCAAAGGTGCTAGCAAAATAAACTCTTTTTTTTCCCCTCCCGCATTTATACAGGAAATATTCAGTGTAAAAATAGTAAATGGAGTAGAACAGAAAAATAGGACAGGATTATTTGTATCCTCATAAGAAGCCTAGCAAAGTAATAGGCAGGAAAACATTGTGAGTGGGAGAGGCGAAGGCACAGTAAATATCCAAAACTTCTCTGTGGTTCAGCAGCTGTTTCTGTGTTATTAGTCCCAGCCCTTCCGTATTTATTTTCTCTCTTTCTCTCTCCCTCTCCCCCTGGTGCAGTACGAACAAAAGCAATTGTTACCGCCTTTTATGAGGGAGTCAAACTCTCTGCAAAGAGTAAACAATTTTTCCATCAGTGGTATTCATGATTTACGAGGTACGATGCCAGTACATAGTTCTTTTGGTAATCCGCTGGGCTGTTTCCCGGGGTTAGTGCTTTCCTACGCCGTTGCTCTCCATTGTTCGGCTCGGGAGCAGTACCGCGTCCTCCCGCAGCGCTGCCTGCCGCGGCCCCGTGTGCATCACGGGATGCTCGGCGCAGCTCGGGGGGGGTGGTGGTGCTCGGTCTGCGTGGTGGTCCTAGTTCTGATAACCCGGGAAGCATCTCCCGTGGAGGCGATGGACCCGGCGCAGACATCTGCATCGACAGCAGTTGTGTTACTGCTGGCATCGCTCCGGCGGCGTGGTGGGTGCTCCGCCGCCGAGCCCCTAAACCGGGCTGCTGAGGTGTGAGAGCTCGCAGTCAGAACCTAACGCTTCTCTAGCGTTTCATGACTTTGTAAGTATTGATGATTGTAACAAATACATACGGGAAGGGGAGCAGGAGGGGAAGCCGCCTGTGCGTCGCAGCAGTAATGTCGGGAAAACTTCAGCACCCTTGCAGCTTGGCTTCTCGCGGTGTTTGCTTGCTGCTGCCTTCCCGCCGCTGCTGGAGGGCGACCCGCGGGACTCGGGGATGCGAACAGGCACGTGGCGCAGGCTGGCTCGAGGGGAAGTGTTCCCTTTGTCCTGCGCGTTGGAAAACGTCCTTCCCTGTTCATTGTCCTTAGCGCGCTGCAGACTGGCTGCCACGTGGCTTGGCATCGGAGAAAGAGCCACATGCAGCCTGCCAGGGATAGCGTTAAGTCACGGATAATACTGGAATTTAATTAAACTCACGGTGTTCCCTAACACGGAGCAGGACTCTGCCGCTGCTGGAGATGCCCTCCGCTGCGGGGACAGTGTGGAAACAAGGTCTCACCTGCACCTTATAATTACAACCCACACAGCACTTTGCACACCCTGTTAAAGATGTTAATTGGGGGGTTCTGGCCAAAGTCCAGCTGGCTGGGGGAAGCCCTGGCTGCTCCGGTGTTCCTGGAAACGGTTGCTCTGCTTTTTTTTTTTTCTTTTTTTTCCCCTAAAGTGTCATGGACTTTTGAGAGTGGCTTCGTCAGGTAAAGCACCTCTGCAAGGTGGAGATTAGTGAAAATACCAGATATTGCTGCGTTAGCCATCCGTCTGCAGGGATCCTTTCCATGGCGAGTCTCCCGCACTGCGACTCGGGAAGCCGCTTGCTGCGAGAGCGACCGAAAATCCGTGCCCTGTGTACCAATGTGGTCAGGCTCCTCGGGGTCCAGTGGGCAGATCTGCTTGCATTTAGCACAGCTCCTGTTAAGTGCATTTTGCTTCATTAAGGCAGTCGTAATTCATTTACGATGCAACACAATTAAATTGATGGACATAAACCAGCAGAAAATGTAAGTGATGTAGCAATGACTCAAACTGGATAAAAGTAAATGTTTAGATACGCTTCTTATTGTGAGGTACAAACAGAACAGATGTGGTGCCCTCCACTGAAATCTATAACTGGCTGTGATAGTAATATTAATACTCAATATATTCAGCTCATAAATTTCTTTCTTACTGCTGCTTTTGTCTGTCCCCTTTGTCTTTATCCAAATCTGTCCCTCTTCTCCGGCGTTACTTTTCCCGTGCTCGTGCCGGAGCACGCTGCACGGCATCGCCGTGTCATCCCTGCGTGCCCAAAGCCAGCCCCAACGTCTGCGACGCGCTGTTTTCTCTGCAGCGCGGGCATCGCGGCGCCTGGCTCGTCCCTCCGCTCCCGCCTTGAGGCCGGCGAGGAGGATGCTGAAGGCGCAGCGAGGGGCAGCGCTGCGGGACCCCCCGCCCCGTCACACACCAGGGACTCGGGGGGTTCCCCTCGCAGACGGGCTTCCCCGCGAGGAAGCGTCCCCGTTACGGTGCAGGAAGCGATGAGTCTGTGACAGAGAGTGACGCCGGCACCTCGTCGGGGGTCCGTCCTGTGCCCTGTCACTCCGCTGATTGCGAATGCGTACAGACTACACGCGCAGGAGAAATGATTTTCGTTTATGCTAATTTTGGCCCGGCCACCTGCACGTTAAGTAGTGTTGCATTTAATTGGAGTGAGATGGATTGCGGCAGGTTACGCAAAGTGGATTTATTTAACTTTTGCACTCTTCTCCTGTCTTAACACCTTATTCTGTTTTGCTGGTGCATGCTTCAAATGTTAATCAAGTATTTAACGAAAGGCCTAAATGAAAGTTCAATTAGATTTCATTCACCTCCTAATCTGATTCCAAGGAAACCCAAAAGCCACGAGAAAGTGCAATATAACTGCAAAGTCATCTTTTTTTTCTTTTTTTTAACATTATTTTGCTGTCCATGTCACTTCATACTGACATGTGTTGCTTTCACTTGAAGGGTAACTACCCCTAAGTCCTAGATAACAAAAATCTCTGAAACTCTGTATGACCTCGTTAGGGCTGAGTATTTTTAAATACATGTTTTGGTGGTGTAGCGTTCCCATCCACGTGAGTATCACCTACTTCTCCCAGTGTTTGCACAGAGACAAAATGACTGCCAAGTACTTTTCCGTACCCGTCCTGCAGCCTGGTGCGCAGGGAGCCTTTCTTCCCAGCGCGGTCCTGGCCCTGGCGGGGGGCGGCGGTGACCCCCCAGCCCCGACGCACCCCCAGCCCCGGGGCGGGAGCCGGGCAGGACCCGCGGCTGGTGCAGACCTGGGGACGCTCCTGCTGCTCCCCGCTCCGGGCAGGCGCTTCCTGCTCAGGGCTCCTGCCTGGGGCTCGGCGTGTGTCCTCACTCCACGTTTGCAAATGCAGGAACAGGTAGTGCTGCAGGTACGGTCTGTATTTTTCATTTAGGTTTTTTATTCCCAAAGCAATTCCATTATTCTGCGATTTCAAGTTACTGCATNGGGACCCCCGAGCTGGAGGCAGCACTGCAGGGGGGTCTCAGCAGAGCGGAGCAGAGGGGCAGAATCCCCCCCCTCGACCAGCAGGATCTGCTCCTTGACCCTCCTGGGCACAGAGGTGAGACTGAGCGGTCTGTAGTTCTCTGGGAAGATCCTTTAGCCAGTTTTGTTTTAATAAATTTCAGTTAATTCTACCTTCTGTTTAAGGTCTATGCTCAGTAGCTAATCTTTCCACGCTTAATGCATGCTAAAATGAGGTGTTTGCAGTGACATGCGGAGTGTGCAGCAGCCAAAGGTTGTATCGCGCTCACTAAAGGATCGTGCTGTGCTGAGGAGGAAACAGCAGTTTCTTCCAATATTTGCAATATTTCTGTATGGAAAAACAAACATGCAAGCAAACCAGACCTTCTTGCACGCTTATTTTTTTTGTGGATGCAGCGTCCAGCCGTTGGGAAAAGCTCCCAGGAGGGCCTGGGCGAGCAGTGGGGCAGTGGGGGGTGGTCCGTGGCGGTGGTCTGCAGCACCATCACACCCACCTCCCTTCCTTCCGCGGGTTTCACACGGAAAACAAGTGCACAGCGTCAGCCTCCATGCGATGCCTTGGCCTGGTACGGTCCCTGCAAAGGGAGGAGGGTGGAGATTTGATTTCCAGCTAAAAATTTGAACGTACATCCTGTGGCAAGCGGGTCCCTCAAAGTATTTGGAATATCAAGGGGATTGATGGCAAAGTTTCGGATGTTTCATTCGGGCAGGAGATAACTGGTCCATAAAGGTGCTCAGAATCTGACAGAAGCCTGATAGTTCCTTTGCAGTTGGCATCGAACGTTACCGACAGCTGATGTCCCTCCGGTTCACAGAGGTGATTTTCAGGGCACTGCTCCAAATGCAGCATCTCTTTCCTTCTCAGCCCGCTAGTAGGAGGAAACATGAAATGGATTATTTGTGTAATTACTTTATTATTTATTGGTCCTGCAGCATGAAAAATCTGCTGGTGGCTCATTTTTTGAGGTTTCTCTCTTTGGCAAAACCACAACTTGCAATCACCTCGTTGAAACAACCCCTTCAGTACTCAGGGGCTGCTCGCTCCTTGTCAAAGCTTTTTCCGTACACTTTATTCGTGTGGAGTGCATCCACAGAAGGAGCTGAGCGTTTCTGTGGTGCAGGTCTGTCCTCCCCGGCGTGAGCATCCCGTGCCGCTCCTGGGACCCATCGGGGAGATGCTGCGTGTGAGATCCGTGTGCTGCTGACGCCGCAGGAGCCGCGGCTGGGCGTTCAGATTCCAGGCAGAGGTGAACATCAACCGGTCCTTTAACGCTCGCTCCGGCACATTCCAGGAACTTCTCTTCCAACGTAAAACTGAAAACCTTAACTACCCTTACTGGTTTTATAGAGCTGAGTTTTGCGGTTGCGATGCCCTCCTTTTCAGGGCGTTAGTCCTGCTGGTGGTGGTGCTGGGCAGAAGCGGAGCCCCGTTTGCACACGTGGGTGTGCGTTGCCGCCTTCCTGCGCACCATCCGGGGCGGTTTCCCGGCGCACGGGGTGGCTGCGTGAGCTGTCGCTGTGGTTTCTGGAAGCAGGGGTGCAAAACAGCACTCGCCTCGTGGCACGGAGTAATTCATTACGGAGTCTAATGAACTTTCTCTGTAGAAAATCGCAAGAGCGTGCTGTGTAGATACAGAGACAGGTAGTGCTCCACCTCCCTTTTCCGTGGAGGATCACTGCGTCCTTCCCAGCACCCGAGGGTCGCATCCCCTGCCTCTCTCCCTTTGCAGCGCCTGTCGGCGGTGCCGCCTTCGCCCTGGCCAGGGAGGTCTGCCATCCAAGAGGCGTTAAAGGGCACCCAGCAGCCTCCCCGCGGTCCCAAACTGACCGGTGCGGGGTTCCCAGCGTGATCTGGGCCAGCTCTGGGCGTTGTGCGAGGGAGACAGCATTAAACCACCCCTTCTTTCATTTTAGGGAACGCGCATGTTGACGTTGCACCTTTGTGATATTCCATCCTTTTGCCTTTCAATCAAACTCTCGAGATCAAGGAGGTCTTTGTTTTAAAGCGGGCCATTTGTCCAGCCTTGTAGTATTGATTGCTGCCCCGCAGTTACGTGTGAGGAATTTCTGTGGGTTTGAGAATCGACTGCGTGTAACTGGACTGCGTTTATGAATCCTCCTTCTGCCAGAGAACGTGTGCCTGAATTTCCTTTTTTTTTTTTTTTTTTTTTTTTTTTTTCTTCCACTTCTGTCAATTTGTAAGTAAAGGTCATTGTTATTTCAAGATCTCTTGGTGTTTCAGGCAAAAGACCAAGTATGGGTCAGGCTTGACCCATTTGTTGATGACCCAAATATCGGGTGATTGTATGTGGTGTATCAGTTGTATGAGTCGTGGCATTTGCCTCTGCCCTGTTCCTTGCGATGCACGCTGGCTTTAGTAGGCTGTGCTTGTTCCTGGCTGCGTTAATAACAGAATTAACTTCTCCTCGGTATAAATTCTTTCATCTGAATGACGAGGCATGAACCCACAAAAAGGAGACAACTTGCTCTTCAGGCTCCCTGTCGTGTTTGTACCTACCACAGGGTGCACCGTCCCCTATTTAATCTTAATGAGAAGTAACGAGTTCCAAAGCAAAGAGCCAAACGTTTAGACCAGGACCAGACTGCAATGGGTGGGGAATCCTACTGTCAGGGAAGCAGCAGCTGAAACAAGCTGGTTTTATCTTTCAGCGTGCAAACATATGTTTCAGCCAAGTGGTCTCCAGCTGAACTTACTCATATTTTAAGCTTTGTCTAGAAAGAAGGTGTAGAATTCACTCACCTAATCACAACTGTCGTGGTTATTGGCATGATTCGTTAGGATCATTAAATGGAGGTGGCTAGATTCAAAGAGAACAGCCAGGGGATTTTTTCTGTGAAGATGTGTACATGGAGGTGAAACCTCAGTATTTCAGACCGGTAAATAATGGCAAAGTTCATGGCAGCAAAAAAAACAATGACGAGTGTTGTCCACCTCTCGTGAAGCCAAACAAATAACACATCTGTGTCACCCAGTTCTGCTCAGTTCTTAAACAGGCAATATTCCTTCCTCTGTAATCAACGTTCACATCTAATGTCGTGCTATGACAGTCTGTTGCGAGCTGTTGTGACTGCGGCTCGCGCACATCTCGTGGCTCTGTCTTTCCTTCCAGTGACACCCAAGTGCCAGCCCTGCCCGTGCAGAGCACAAGCCCCCAGCACGCGTCCCAGTCCGTCCCCCCGGGTGGGTGCGCGTGTCCTCAGCTCCGCGCAGCACGTGCGGAAGTTTCTAGACAGCACTGGCAGAGTTCATCTGAGGAGCGTGCCGAGCCTGCGCGGGCAAGCCGGAGCCCGAGAGGAGGGCTGAGCACCGAAGGAGTTGGATGGGTTTATCCACAGCGGCAAAGACCCTTCCTCTGTTCCGCTGCCAAGGCAGGACGTGGAGACGTGCCTCTGCCGTGGAGGGTGTTGCATGGGAGAACGCGTGCTGCGGTAGGAGCTCTCCCCCTCACCTATACGGGCACTGCAAGAACCAAAAGCGGGAGCCTGAACCAGAGGAGTGTGCGGGTTTAGCAGGGTGGGCGATCAGTCGTTGGAATAAAATACCAAGCAAAAAGTGGGAATTTCTGTGTTACCTAATCAAGGTTGTGTGCTCTTCTGGAGCATCTGGTTTGCCCTGCTTCAAGTTAGTGGGTTAAACAGAGATAACAAATTCTGTAGCTCCTGTTACACGTGCAGCCAGCGAGCAGATTAATTAGAAAATTAGATGATCTGCCTTTGAAAATTTTTCATGTGGGGTTTTTTTTTTGTTTTTTTTTTAAAGGGTGATTGATCTGCCTCCATGCTTTGGCTCCAGGCTACATGGAAAGAATTGCTGATTTAGGGTGGCTTGTGCAATACGATCATGGCTTTGAAATGTGGCAAATTGGCGCGAAGAAAAGGGTCTCTTGAATTGTTCCCGTCTTTAACAAAAACCTGTCTTTAACAAAAATCACCAGCTGGGTGGTGATAGTGAAGAGAAAGCAAGAGAGGTGGCTGTGTTCTTCTTGTTATTTAGGCAAATTTTATTAGCACCTTGGCATACTGATTGAATTCCTCATGTTCTAGGAAACAGTAATTTTGCATAAACAAGTCTCCCTCCGTATCAGGACTGAAAAGCTGCTTTTCCTTCCTTGTCCGTGTTTTCTGCTGACACCCCATTGCCTGAACCGAGCCTTGTCCTTTCGGTGGCCGCTGGACGCTGCCCCAGCCCCTGGAGAAGGAAATCCCAGCGAGGAGAGGGAGGTAGAGCTTCGTCTCAGTTTAATTCATCAGGGGAGCGATCAAAGGGCGATGCCGGGTGATTGCAGCTCCGGGGACCCCCAGCCCCAGGCGGGGGGCCGGGTTCCCGAGGGCCCGCCGGGAGATGAGCCCTCTGCCTCCCGCGTCCTCACCCGCTGAGCACAGGGCTTGTCTCCGGGAGAATGACCGTTCACTCACCCCTGAAAGCACTGTACTTGGTGCAGAGTGCCATATCAACAGCGTTACGACTATTTTGACAGTGATTTGCAAGGAGAGGATGATCTTTGAGAATACGAGTCAGAGTTGCCAACACTCTGAATGTATTTTTCCATGAAGTTCTACCTGGTTTGATAACAGGTGATTATTTTCTTAGGAGGTATCTTTGCTCCAGCAAGAAATCAATTTTTTTAATTTTTATTTTTTGTAAACAGTATCTACTGAAAATGTCTCTTTCCCACAGCACGGCAGTAAGAGTAGTTTGAAGCAAGGACAGGAAACGGATGAATGATCAGATCTGGACATACACTTAGGAGACGTACGAGGGAAGAGGAGGATTCATTATTGGATGACTCCATTTTTATCTCAACTTAGCAAAGTTATGCCAAAATAAAATTGGAGTAATATACTGCTGGCCCTGTACACAGCAGCTAACAGGAAGGGTGTCTCCACCCACGTGTAACTCTGTGCTTGGGTGTGCGGAGGATACTAACAGGGAGCAAAGATTTGCTAAGGAGGTGACCAGTTCAGCTCCCCGTGAGATGCCACTGCAGTCCTTGCAGCTCCCTGCCTTTTCCTTTGCTTTTTTTTTCTTTTTTCCCAGTTAACAACAAACGAAGCAATGTTCCTGCTGGTTGGTTTATATTAGGTCTGCCCCTCAGTTCTGTGGTCACCCGTGTGTGTCCCCAGCCCGCGGTGCATCACCGTGCATCCTTTATCGGGAACGGGGCGGGCTGCGGAGAGCAGCAGCCTTAATCACCAACACCAGTGCTGGGGGGGGCAGGGGGGGCAAGTGCGTTAGTGCAGCAAGTTCAGTGTGCAGCTGATGTGCTTCCCCTGCCTCCCCGTGCCCAGCGTGTACCGCCGCAGGTCACCCGGGCTTTGTGCGTGATATTCCCAGCCGGTGCAGCACGTGGGGTCCGTACAGGTGCCCCGACGTTGTGCGGCTGGTTCCTTTGTCACCAGCCCTGAGGAAAGCCTTTAGCATTTTAGTATCACATTAAATTCTTAACCCCCAGCAAAAATGGTGCCAGCGAGCGTCAGAAGTAATGAAACTGCCACAGGAATTGTGGAGTTATTAAAAAGAGCGGCAGTAGTGAATAAATTCAGACATCCGTCCATAAAATGCGAAGTAACGAATAATAAATACCGGAGCTAGTGAAGATGTCGGTGCGAGGTGCCTGGTCCTTCCTCCCGTGCCCGGTGCCCCCGCTGCCTTGCCTGCCTCTGTTGCCCCCACTGCCCTGCCTGCTGCTGCCTGCGGGCAGCGGGACGGGGCCCCGTGCACCCCCAGACCCGCAGCTGCCGGGGGGCTGACCGCAGAGGTGGGAGGGATGCCTGGCCCCTGTAAACAGGTTATTTTGTCAGCATCCCAGCCCTCAATAGCTAAACAAAAAAAGGAAATTATTAACAGCGTGGAAACCATTTAAGCAGTTCAGGTAATTAGAAAAATATGTTAACGCTTTCAAATAAGTTAAATTAAATGTGTATTAAATAAGTACCAAAAGAAAAGCAAGTGCCAGGCGTTAAATGAGTTACGAATAAAACGTTTCTGCCGCGTTACCCAGTAATTTCGGTAACTTCACCCAGTGCGTAGGTGCGCAGGGGTTTTGACTGAACAACCCTTTAATCCTTCCCAGAGCGTAAAGCGGGGGGTGGGCAGCCCTGGGCTGGTGGGGGGGTCTGTCTCCTGTCCCCGCAGGCACCGGCTGACGGGGCGGGTGGGCTTCCATCGGGACAACGCTTGCGCTGGCCATGGCCGTGCTCCCGCAGCCGGAGGGGCCAGGCAGGGCTGCCTGTCCCTGGGGAGCCCCCCCCGAACCCCAACAGCTCCTTGAGCACGGGAGATGCTGCAGCCAAACCCGTGGACGGTGCAACGCTCAGCAAGGGGCACCCGGGAGGGGGGGACGGGGCTGCAGGGCAAGGACGAACTGGGGGGAATTGCAGACGGAGCCCGTGGCTTTCCAACAACCTCTTGCAAAGCAGTTCAAGTATTTTAATGTTATTATAAATGTTTAAATGTGTTAAATGCAAGCGTGCGTGGGTGTTGGTTCATTGAGCATCTTTGAAATGAAAATAATGAAACAAATGACCTCTGCTCAATGAAATAGCGGCCCCAAAAGCTTTGCAGCGCACGGTTCAGCTGTGGAGCCTTTTGATAGTTAACACTAAACGCAGGAGCAAGCGCCGGGGTCGGGGCTAATCCTCGGGAACAGAGCCCTCGGAGTTTGAAAGTGCATTTGATTGCTTCAAAGGCAGCTCTTGAAATAAAAAAACAGCCCTCCTCTACCCTCCCCTGTCTTTAAATGTGCTTTTCACACTCACTGCTGTCCCCAGCAGCTCTGCACCAGCCTGGGGGTAACCCACGGGGGGGGCTCTGAGGGCCTGGTGCCTGCGGGGAGAGGGAGGGAGGGATGGATGGAGAGAGGGAGGGATGGATGGAGGGATGGATGGAGAGAGGGAGGCAGGGGCAGAGGGAGGCAGGGAGGGATGGAGGGATGCCTTGCTGTCCTGCAGCCCCTCCCAACCCACAGTGGTGGGACAAATCCCAAGGTTTTCATAGTTTTTAGTCATTTATTGGGCAAAATCACCAATACTACCTGCTCCCGTAACACACAGCGTGATCCGAATTTGTGCCACCGCAGCCCGGGGTCTGTCCCGGCGGCCCCTGGCCCTGGGGTCCCCTCCCTGCCCGCTGCCCCGGGGCCGGCACCCCGAGGGGGGTGGGGGGACGCGAGGAGCTGCTGCGGCCTGGGCTGTGCAGTCGCTGGTGGGTTTGCCTCCGACTGCGGAGCTGGTTGCGGTTCAAGCTTGTTTCATCTCGGCTGCCTTCCCCTAATCCAACTGCATTCGATACGTAACTTGGACCGTTTTAAAATTACCTCTATGTCCTCCCCAGACTTAACTAACCAGTAATGAATCATAATTTTATTGTACGTTGGGCCATAAAAGTGTATTGTATCTTGCCATGAAATATCTTTATAAGCCTCGGCAGCTGTTTCATATCCCCTTTTTGCTTTATTTGATTTCATTTCAGCAGCAATCCGTACAGAATGGGCACATCGAGGAGGCAGCACAAAGCTGTATTATCTTTCACCAGTAAATATTCCTTAACTAATAATTTGATTCCTCCTAGAATTGTAAAGCAATAACAGAAAGTAAAAGAAAGGTCTGATTAATTGGAGGATGAGGAGCAGCGGCAGTGGGCGTCCCTGGGCAGGAGCAGGGGGGGACGGGGACGGGGACGCTGACACCCCGCGCCGGGCACGGCCGTCACCTACGCACGGCCGCTGCAGCCCGGTCTCTTCTCTTTCAGTCTACCTTAGAGGTAATTTTAAGACTTTCCCTTTTCCTAACTTGCTGCAGAGCATATCTCCTCTGTTGCTCATTTAAAGCGATCTTCCCAAACTCAAATTTCTAGATTTATATGTAAATGCAGTGTTGATCAATTAAAAGATAAACCCAACTTTTATGTGGGAATATAGAAGGAATAAGCTCAATAAAATGTATTTCTCATATCCTGATCTCTGTATATGGTGATCAGAAAGCAATTAATCAGATTAATTTTTATCCCCCAATAATAATTTTCCACTTTGTGGTCATTTTTTGTCTATAATTTAGAGTTATAAAATATTTTTATGTCAAAAAAGGTAAGCTCTGTGCAGAGGATCTGTTTTGATCAAAGCGACAGACTAATGAACCATGCCAGGAGATACAACCCAGGGTGACCCTTGTATGAAAAATACTGTCATCAGCACCACGACTTCTCTCCGTACTTCGTAGCCAGGTCCTGCTTTGGGAAGCACCGGGCTTGGTGGGCAGAAGCGAAGATCTCCGGGTGCTGCCTGGGCATCAGCGTCTGCAGGGGCTGCCCCGGCGAGGGGAAGGATGCGCAGACACGTCGGTGCGTTTGCTCGGAGCTGCAGCTGTGCTTCGTCCAGGCTCCGCCGGATTCCTGATGGCGCGTGTTCCGGGCGGTGAGGGTGTGGGAAGGAAGGTACAGCCGCTGTGTCCGGTCCCGCCGTGGGGTGGTGAGCCGTCTGCCTGTCCCGTGGGGCTGGGGACCCGCTGCCGCTCCCGGGACCGTCTGCCGAGCCGCCCGGAACCCACGTGTGCGGGAGGTCAGGCCGGAGCCGAGCCCGCGTCTGCGCCGTGTGGGTGGACGTGATGAGTTTGAAGTGGCTGACGGTGGGGTGCGGGTGGTCAGCGGAAGGGACGGTGGTCGGTGTTAACGACCTGCGTCCTGCTGGGTGCGACGCACCAGGTCTCCTGCCGTCAGCAGCTTTGGATGCTGTACCTCGCCCTGATTCTGGCAGACAGCAGGCTCCGAACGTGGGGCAGGGGACTTCGTTTCCAGTGACCGGGCACTCGCCCTGCAGCCAGTACAGTGCCTTTGCTTTGCAGGGGTGGTGTTGGTTTGTGCTGTACTGAAATAACACTGGAAGTCATAATTAAAAAAAGAAATCCATATCTCATCGCAGTATAATCACAGAAGCTACCTTTTCTTCTGATGAACAGTCCTGCAGGCAAGATAAACCTTTCATTATCCCTGAACTTTACATGTGCTACACGGTTCAGAATTTAACTTTGGCTGAGAGACGATTCAACCCCATCTTGGCTCCGTGCGAGCGCCCGGGCGACACAGTACCGTAGCACAAGGGTCACTCGGTCCGCGCATAGCAGCAGCACCATGCGAATAAAGGCCTCCCAGGTTGACTGCCATTAGGGAAGCCAACATATTTTACAAGTAATATAGGCATAAGCATCTGCTCTACTTGAAAATAAGATGCTGGCTCCCCAGGCAATTAGCAGACCTGAAATAAAAAGTGCCCGAGTCTGCTCCCAGGTGCTTATACCCAGCTGCGGGGAGCAGGTAGGGAGGGCTGGTAGGTGTAGCTCATACTTGCCTTGTCACGTAGGACATCAGCGGAGAAGAGGAAGGCACAGGTATAAATTAAAAATAAGCAGCAGCAACAAAGGAAAGGCAGGTAAGGCAGCATTTCCCGGGAGGACAGAGGAGAGAAGAGGAACTCATTTGGCCGCTACTTAATTTAGACATGCTTAGGGACTTCTCTCACATACGTTTAGATTTTTGTGACTGTTTGCTGGAGAATTTTTAAGAGGTTCTTGCTGGGTTGCCATGGCAACGTCTGTATTGCAAACGCTGCATCCGCTGCCCGGACGGTGCAGCCGCCTTCCCGGAGAAACAGAAACACACTTGGATTTTTTTTTATTCTATTTTGTAGCTTTAAGGGTTGAAAATATTTGATAGTTGTAACTGTCAGCCCCGTGCGGTTTCGGGGTGGTTTGTAGACTGTCGGCAGCGGTTCCCGTCTGTGCGGGGCACTGCAGCTGCGGGGGGGAGCAGGACTCGCTCCGGACCCCTCGCGCCTGAGCAGAGGGAGCAGAATAATGGAGACCTGTCACAGGAGATTTTCTGTGTGAAAGCTGAAATAGCATTTGTTTTATAAACCCTAATGACAGGCATTTGGGGGGAATCAAAGGATTATACAGAGTTTTTCTCTTGCTCCTTTGAAGTGGGGGGCACAGAGGTGCTGTGTCATTTCTCGTGAGCTCCGTAGAGGAGCGGACACGGCCAGCCCGGTGCTTGTGCTCCGCACCCGTTTCTCAGCCGCTGCGTGTGCCAAGCGGGGCTGTTCCTGGGCCCGAGCAAAAGGTGGCATGGGCACAAAACGTGAGAGGTGTGACACCAGAAAACCGCGACATCTTGAGAAAGTGCCCCGCAGGGGTGTCCCCGAGGGGCACGGGGCAGGACGCCAGCACCCGCGCCGGCGGGCACGGAGCTGAGGACGGTCGGCAAAGGCTTTTACCTTCTGCACAACCTGGCCGCTGGGTCTGGAGCTGCCCTTTGCGGGTCAGGTGGAGAGGAGGAACGTGGCAGGGTCGGTCTGGGCCCCCAGCTCGGAGGGAACCGCCAGGGAGTGCTGGGTACCGGCGCTCAGCACCCGGCAGCACCCCCTCTTCCGCACACCCCCCTGTCCGTTGTGGAACCACTGGGGCCGCGGCGAGGGCTCCGACCGATGCCGTTAGAGCGTGGGTGAGGCTCGGAATTACTAAACCATCACAGTTTCCTCTCCCTTCCTCTGTAAAATTACCAAACCCACCAGGAGAGGGTTGTCCGGGATGTCCAAATTCTCATTTAACGGCAGCTGCAGAAACAACCCCCCAGGCTCCCCGGACGCGCTGCTGCTCGGCCGTCGGACTGCGCGGGCTGCGGCTGGAAACCTTCCTCTTGTGGAATGGAGCTCTTTGATCCCCACTCTTGACTTTCATTTCAGTTTTCAAAAAAGTCCACTTCAGCTGTTTATTTTAGTGTAGAGATTGATAAATGTTCAAACTTCTTTTTATCTACTTCAAAAGGAATTTTTTTAGTACTTTATTCTTAAAATGTGCAATTTATGGAAGTTGTAAATAATTTTTTGTGGTGGTCTTTAACAAAAGGTTTTTGCTTTATTTTTTCAAATCACCATGTAGAGATCTTGTATTGGTGTGAAAAAACCCCACCAAATAAGCAAAAACCAAACAACAAACCCCTATTTTTGTGGAGTTGTTTTGGAATTTAATAAAACCACATACGTCAAACAACTACATACAGATGGTGGTTCATTTGCTTTACTTTTATTCCATATCAATCAAGCCCACCAAAATATCTTGGGTATTAGGACTACAGCATGTTCAACTGGAGAAACACATCTGCAATTGTATCATGGCTATTGCTCAAACCTCAGTAATCCGGATCTCAGACGATACTAAGAGTTCAACCTGAAGATCAGTCAATTTTCTCAAGATCGCCTGTAGCAAAGTGCCTCCCTTTGAGCAACCTGCGAGCGCCGGGCTCATCCCGGCAGCAGCCCTGCAGACCGGCGCGTGCCGAGAAGCTCCTGGTTTGCCCAGTGGTGTTGGCTGGAGGTCTTACAAACCGTCCTCCGCCTGGGAAGGATTTCCTGCGGCGCGGAGCGGGGCGGGCGCTGCTGGGGGCTGTGCCGGGGCTGTGCCCCCTCCTTGTGCGTCCGCCGCTGGGCTCCTGCAGCGGTGATCCGCAGTGCTGCCGCTGGCACGGAGCCATCTCTGAAGATGTTTTCAGAGGCACGTGCAACTCCAGGGATGCGCCGCGATGCTTGAGACTTGTGCTAAGGCGTCTCAGCGTTTGGAGCTTTGTCTTTACTCGGGCATTAGGCAGTCACTCACAAACCGGAGTCACGACTCCTGTTTTTGTTTAGACCACCAAGCATCCACGGAGGCACTTGAACCATTGTTTCCTCTGGAACTGCCCTCGGAGCGTACGGCAGGCCGTGGGATGGGGCCGTTGCCCCGTCCCTCCCGCGTCCCCGCAGGGCTGGCTCGGTCCTGCCCCGTGCGCTGCGGTGGCCACGGCCCTTACGATGGTGTCACGGGCCGCTCCTCGTAGCAGCGTTGAGGGAAAGCGTACGTCGTTGGTCCTCAGGGTCGGAAGGATTTGGCAAAGGGCCTCTTAGCTCACTCAGTAGTTTTTTGGGCAGCCACGGCAGACGAACACGAACTCCTCCGAAATCCTGTTGGGTTCGTGCCGCCTGTAAGGCCGTCCCAGTCCCACCCCGTAGCTCCTGCTCCGCCTTTGCGCTGGGCAGGATGCGTGCAGCCCTCGCCCGTCGCTGCTCCGCTCGCAGCAGTGGAAGCCGCAGCCGGATCCGGGTCCGGGGGTGCTGCGGGAGCTGCGGAGCGCTGGCTGGAGCGCGGGGCGGCCGGGGGGGCAGCGGCGGGCGGCACCAAGGGCCCCGCGGGACTCCTGCGCTCGCCACGTTCCCAGCCCCGTCCGCCCGCAGCCTCCAGCCGCTCCCGCAGGGACGTTCGGCAGCGGTCGGGGCGCTGCCGGTCTCCCCTTCTCCGGCACGCTGAGTTAGAGTTCATTGGTATTCCCAGTGACGGCGGCGGGAAAACTTTCATTTATCATGAGTTGCGCCTCTAATGAAATATCCATTTCCCAAATCAACTGCTCAAATTTCCTGTCACTTGAATGACTTGATATAGCATTGCGAGTATTGCTTTCGAGTGCTAACAACCGCTGAGCACTAATGCACACAGGAAGGGCTCTGAGCCTCTAAAAGCTGAGTTTTCTTGCCAAAACAAAGGATACGACTGGCAGGAAGAGTTTTTCTACAATCTACACACTCTTAATGGTGTTGCATCTATGTGCTTATAGGTTAGTAGTCTCCTGCCGTAATTTTTACTTAAAAGAGCTCAAAGTCTGGAGCCCGCACCTTGGGTTGGTGCTGTTGATGGAAGGAGTCCTTTCCGCCTTCTCCCCTGGGTGTTCCACCCCCGGGCTGCCTGTCCCTGCCCTTTCCCCGGGCTGGCATCGCGCGTCTGTTCCTCCCGTCTTTGTGCTCCCCCCGCCTGCTGTCCCGGTGCCGCCCAAGCCGGACCCTTGCAGCGAGCGGGAGGCGGCACCGAACCACTGCAAGGGGCCCGGGCTTGTTCCACTGCCTGCGCCGAGCCGTCGGCAGCGCTCTCAGAAAACCCTGCGAAGCGGTGCGTCGTCCTTCGGACTTCATGCTGAAAAGCCGTATTTTCAGGACTTTCTTTAAAATGTGGGGCTTTAAGCCAACGCTCGTGCTGCCTGGTGGTTAGTTTGATTACATTGGAGCCCGGTTGAGATGGCGCGTGCAGATTCTGCCACCGTGGGCTGGGCTGGGAGCTGGGAACCCGCGGGGGCATTGCCTGGGGTCTGGGAAAGCCTCCGGCGACAGGGAGTGAAGACGCTGTTTCGTAAGAGCAATACCGGCTCACGCTGAGGGTGCAAAGCCTAACAAAACACACACCAAGTGAGCTATGGAAACCAAAAATTGTGTCAGGCGCATTCGCTTCGGAGGAACTGGAGGAAATAGCGTAGCCACTTGCCAAGGTTGCTTTGTGAGTGGTGGAGGAGAGGAGGCACGGAAAGCTTTTCCTTGAGGAGAAGGGGAATGGGAGGAACCACCATGCAGCACCTTTCCTTCGTGGTTCCTAGCAGTGAAAATATTTCTAAGAATATCAAAAAATAATTAATAGTTATGGTGGGAAGAGGGGCAAAAATTAAAGACATTTTTTCTATGAGGTTATATTCTGTATTCTAGTTACTCTAAAAATACATAATTTATTATGTGTGACTTACGTCGTTAATTTAAATTACATTTTTCTTGAGACTGAGACTCCAGTAGATTATCATGTTTGCAGTGCCAAAGGCTGTGTTACATCTTCTATAGAAGACAAAGTCCTGGCCTGTGTGTTTTGTGATTCCAGTTTCAAATTAGGTTATTCACCTCTGCCTCTGTGGTTTTACACCGTATTCAAGAGAAGCGCTGGCAGTGCATTCTTGTACGCCAGTGCGATGGTTCTGTTTATCATCTCTATGAATGACCACATGATTTATTTGGAATACACCAAACACCAACAAGGACTCACGCAAGCAGCAAGCAAAACCTCACAGCAAACAATGTGACACTAATCTGCTGTTTGTGCTAAAATACAGAAAGGAAATTACTGCTTGGCTGTCATGAAGCTCATAAAGGAAAAAAAGAAAAATGCCACCGAAAAAGAATAAGCTTCAAAAGAAAGTTCCATTATCAGTTTGTTTCATGCCTTGTAGCTCCAGCTGCAAACAATCCCTTTCATAAACACACCCTCGAGATAAATGGCAGGACAATTCCGGCGGTGTCGGGGAGATAAAACCACCAGTCCTCTCTGTTTGGGGGAGGGAAGAGCTGCTGAGACTGTGGCTTTATTTTGTTACATCTCATCACCATCTTGGGGGAGAAAATGAATATGTATCGTCTGTTATCTTGTCATTTTTGAGCCAAACATCTTAAAATACATTTTCTGTGAAATAACCCTAGGGATTTCAGGACCAGAATAAATTATTAGAGCAATTTGAGCTTGGAGTCCCAGTACTTGCTTTAAACATGGCAAAAGCTCTTCCCAGTGCACAAGACTTGCTTTTGCTTAGTAACCCAGGAAAAGAAAAAGAAGAGGAAAAAACCCCGCGCGTACTTAGCCTTGGTGCTGCTGCCCAACCAGGTAACTTCTTAAACTTAAAATGCACAAGCTGATGGGAGCACTAAGCGAAGCTCCCCGGGGGCTTGAGCTGCAGACTGAGTAGGTGTGGTGGACAGATCAGATGGGGAATGTCCTTTCGGATTGCAACCCTGATCCTCTCTTTCATAGTTTGTGCTGGAATTTGTTCGTGCTTTCAGTGCAATGTGTTTTCCTTAGGCTCAGTAACAGCTTTACAAGAAGATGTCTCCCTGGGAATGCCTGGGGGGAGGCAGGGGATGCCCTTCCCCAGCTGAAGGATCCCCTGGCCGCCTGCAGCAAGCGGTGCTGGGTGCAGCACCCGTGCAGCACCACCTATGCAGCACCGTGCAGCAGAGCATCACGCATTGCACAGCGCCATGCAGCAGAGCATCACGCGTTGCACAGCCGCCCGTCCCCAGCCTGCCCTGCCCAGGAGAAGTCCAGGCACCGTTGGTTTGGCCAAGTGTTCTTCCCAGAGGAGGGTTCCCAGCAGACAGCTAGGTCTCTTGTGACTGTATAGTCAGGGTCTGACTTCAGCGAGGTCACCACGCTGCCCCTCGAGTCGGTTCGCTGTGACATGGCTTTATGGTATTCAAAGCCAAAGCAGGTTGATAGCTTGCGTCAGCAGCGGTGCTGCTATAGGTTCCGCACGGGGGTACGAATCACCCCCGCGGCAGCAGGGTCCGTACCCTCCGCAGCCCCCCGCTCACCTGCCTTCTCTTCCCGCAGGTATTTCGCGGGCACCCGGGGGTCCTGCGCGCAGGCGGTTGCCCAGCCCGGGCAGCACCAGGCTCCTGCAGCCCCCGGGATGCTGCCGGCAGCTCCGCGGGGTTCCCCAGCCTGCCGGCCCTCGGCAGTGCCGCCGGCCCCGGGTCCGTCCCCGGGGTGGGCAGGAAGCGAGCCGAGGGCTCGGGGGTGGGTGCTGTCCCGTGTCCGCGGTGCGAGCGGTGACCCTGGGAACCGCGTTACCCCGATCGTTATAAAACCCCAATTTGAAGAGCTCTGTTCTTCGCCACCGCATTGTGTCTCATCGCTGGGAGACGGTTTCCAATCTGAAAGGACTTAATGAGATAATTTGCAGGGAGCTTTAACGAGCTGCAGTCGTTTGTTGGCTCACCCCCACCATCACAGCGCTGACTGCCTGCAGCCACTTCCACAGGTGGAATTTGGACCTGGAAATTGGGTGGTTTTTTAAAAGCACTGCAGTCTAAATCATGTCATGTTCTCAGTGAAACATTCAGAGAGTAAATGTAGAGTCCTGGAGAGAAAAATGTTATTCCTGATTTTCACATAATGGAGCTGCAGCATAAAAATGCCCTGTGCTGAGTAATTCTGAAAGTAGAGCCAAAAATAAAACCCCAGATTTTTTCCCCAAGTGAATTTCAGTCTCCCATATCCACAGCAAGAATAAAAGTTTAATATCCATCAATATAAAAAGATTACAGCTTAGATTTGCATAGATTGTCCTACTGCTTGGTTACACCAGCTGAAGGTTCTGGATCCCACCTTGGTGCAGTCAACTGGGATAGCACGAAACGGTAAAATCTAAAACCCCACTTTTTTTCATTTGTTTTGCCCTCACCACTCTGCCTATTTAGTATCATTTTAGTTAGAAATGACAGATTTATGAAAGGATTTGTTTCTTTTTCTTCCAGTGGCAGTGAAGGAGCTGAATCTTGGACCCGGGAGCTCCGCGGCCGGGGCAGGATTCAGCCACGACACAGCCGCGCAGCCTGGCTCCGTCACCTGGGGGTACGCTACCGGCCTCAGCTTCGGGGTGACTCTGTGCTGCAGGCTCTTTAAGACCTGTAAATGGTATATGGTGAGGGATACTGATGGTACAAGGTGCTTTGTACAGAATCCGTACGTGGGTAGCACAACGAAAGGCGACTTTCGAGGTGTGTTGCCAGAACGAGCGATGCTCTGCACGCTTTCGAGGAAAGTCTGAATCGCAGATGCGGGTCGCTGTGATTTTTCCTGGTTGCAACGCAGGAAATTCCGTTTAAGTGTAAGAAAAAAACCTTCTCCTGTGAGGGCAGCTGAATGTCGGGGTGGGCTGCCCGGGGGGTGTGGGATCCCCCTCTGCGACGGGAGGGTGCTGTGCCCTGCGTGGGCCAGGGTACGGCCCGACGCCAGCCAGGACCCCTGTAAGCCCAGTTAGAAATGTGCAATGGTTGTTAAACATACCTCAGTGAGAGATGTTTATGTATCTCCCCAGGAGCAAATGAAACGTTCTCTTAACAGCTCTGAATGTGAGCCCTGAGCTGGCCTTAGCTGGGGTTTGCACTTCAAAGGTCTTACGGGAACGGGTGACGTTCAGATTTATTTGAAGAAAAAATCCCTGTTTCCAGGAAGGCCGTTGGATTTAGAGGCGGCTGTGATTCTGTGATTGCTGGGAAGCAAAGCTTCGGGTTTGACCTTTGTAGGTTAGCGTGTTTTAGGGACAGATAAACAAGGTCAGGTCTCAAGCCAACAGCATTTATTTGGAGGGCATCTTGGGATGTTTGCTTTGCGTGGCTGGGGCAGGGGCAGGATGGGGGCTGGGGAAGAACCAAAAGTCATTTATTCCGAAAGTTCCCAGTCTCTCCACTCCTGCCCGCCTCCTCCTCCGCATCCCTCTTTTCCCTCTGGCCCTAAGGTGCCAGGACCCCGCTCCTCGCCCCTCTATTTAAAAATGACCGTTCTGAATAATTTAGTACATTGGAAATCTTTGTTCTGTACCTCCAGACTGATGTGGAAATTTGTCTCAAACTTGAAGGCTATCTGAAATCAATAATATCATCAACTTTACCCACATTTACAAAGATAATATTTCCATAATATTGCCTGATTTCACAGGGAAGAAGAAAGGCTGTGCAGTACAAAAAGTCATAAAAAGTATTGCAGTGAAGCAGCATTAAATTTTAGAAAATTTTCCCAAGACCATTAATTGAACTTTGTTACAAGATTTAAATGAGATATTGAAAATCAAACGCTGTGGCCTAGTTTTAATTGCCTGCTCTCCGATAGAGCATAATCTTAGAGATGTAGTTTCTGGTTCGTATCTGTAAAGAAAGATTCAGCAACCCCCCTGAGAACCGGTGTCATCTGTTTACTGCTTCAGAGATCGACATAGCGTTTAAAATTATTTATCTTGTCTGCGCGCTGGTTTCTCAGCCGCACTCCCGTGTGCCAGCACGCTTTGGGAGCGTTCCTTGTCGAGAGTTAAATCCTGCTCCGTGGTGCTGCTACGAGCAAGTCTTAAGGTAAATATCATTAGGAGCCTCTTACTGCTACTGCTGAGCACGGCTCCGGTCCAGCATTACCAGCTCCCTGCCAGCAGCTTCCAGCCCTCGGTGCGTGTGCGTGCACATCTGTGTGCGTGCACGTTTGTGTGTGTGCACGTTTGTGTGTGTGCACGTCTGTGTGCGTGCACATCTGTGTGTGCACACATACCCTTTAGAAAAGGGGCGTACACGCGTGACTGGAGCAAGGCTGGGCTTTGTGAAGCTTCAGAGGTTTTCGTATGTAAAAGTAGCTTCACGTCCCATCTGGACACGGAGCCCGGAACCGCGGGCTCACCCGGGGTGTGGGGGTGCCGGGCAGAAAGCCGGGTTTTACCCTCTGCCTCCCTGGGAGTGAATTGTCTTTCAGAACGGAGGTGTGTCCTTTGCTATCACTCGCCGTCTTTAAAGAAATCTTTGAAGCAGGGGGACAGGAACGTTCCTCACGGCAGCCACTGGAGTCGCAGGGATTTGTTGGGTCTCAAGCCCTGCGCACACCCCGGCATGTGCCGATGGGTGGGCAGGTGGGGGACCAAAGTCAACACAAAATTCCAGTAACATTTAACCCGGTAGGTTCTGTGTCCAGAGACCCTGCTCCTTGCCACCTTTTCTGTATACACAGACTGGTCTGCATTTCAGTTTATTCAGACACTCACTTCTGAATACTTTATCATCAGAGTTCACCCAACTTGGGTTTTTTTCCCACATCACACATGCTAAAAAGGGAGATACAACGTGCAGTGGGTGACAAGCAGTCTGGCAGGCTGAAGGGTGCTGCCCTAACCCCAGGCACCACGTGTGTGCCCCTTGCCCAACCCCTTGGCACTGCAGAGCCCGTGAACCCATCCCCGGGGTGCAGGCCATTAATTCCTCGGGGCTGTGCCTGCTGTACCGGCCCGGTGTGGCCTTACGTGCAAAGCTGCTTAAAGGTGGGCCGAGCAGACCTGCGTGGCCAGGGCAGGACCCCTCTGCGGAGCTGTGCGGCACCCGGTCACGGCCGTCCCTCCCGCACCCCCGGCGCTGCTGCAGCGGAATTTGTTTGCTGCTCGGTGGTGCTGGGCGAGCTGGTGCAGCCAGCCTGCTGACATGGGATCTGTCGCAAAACCCACCGGTACCGGACAGCCGGGTGCGGCGTTTATTGGTAATGATGTGAAAAATGCCGAAGAGCACGCGCGCTGTGCCACGACACGCCGAGCCGCGTGGTGTACTGCACACCCCCGTGTTCTCTGGGGTGCGGAGCAGGGCTGCGTGGCAACACTCAGGTAGGGACCGATTCCCAGCAGCTCAAAGTATCTCTTGGGTCCACTAGCAAATACTGTTAGAAATATTGACATTAGAAATTTTTTCTTGGTTATTTTCATGGTTTGAACTGAGAGCTTGTAGCAAGGAAGGATAACATGGACTTCCTTCACGTTGTAGAGGGCAATAATGGTAGGAACCATCCTGGCTTGAATCACAGGCGGTGCTTTGCACCACAGGTGGCAATCCCATGGAGCACTTGGGAATGTGACAAATTGAGAAGGAAATGGCCCATTTTTCTAAGTTTGGTGGTTCTGTGCTCAAGGACTCCACTGGCATTTGTTCCCTGTCCTCACACAAATAGTTGTGGCCACGTAGCCAGGTTTTTTGAGACAAGGACAATTGAGGTGATAAAAAATACGTGCTGTCTTTTAAACTTCCACCATTTCCACATGTATTCAGCAGTTCGTTTGTCAACTTGGTAGCTGACACTTAAGAGCAATTCCATGATAAATGTTCAAAATTGTTTCACCAAAGCAAATCGCTGCAATTTCCTGCCGTGTCTGCTGTGGCACCTGCCGGAGGGACGGCTGCTCCCCGGCAAGAGCCCGCGTCCTTCCTTGGCTGCTGCAGCAGAGCTCAGCACCCACCTCGGGGGGCTGGGGGGAGGAGGGCACGCTGCCACGTGCACACTGCCACGCACATGCTGCCATGCACACGCAGCCACATGCACGCTGCCATGCACGCTGCCATGCACGCGCAGCCACATGCACGCTGCCACACACATGCAGCCATGCACACACAGCCATGCACACGCAGCCATGCACACGCTGCCACACACACGCTGCCACGCGCAGCCACGGACAGCAAAGGTCAGAAGACATCGGCATTTGCTACGGCAGTGAACTAGCAGCGTGTGGTTAACCCTGATTTCTGCACTGGAAGGGCGGTGAGTTGGCCGATTGTAAGTGTGGCAGAGGACACGCGGAGGCCCCAGCACTCCGTTCTGAGACGTGACCGGAGAGGGGCATTGACTGAGGCAGCCGGAGGGCTCCTGGGCGAGCCTGCCCTAACGCTGTTCAGGCTGTCCTTACTCAGAGCACAGCCCTGAGACGGAGCCAGCAGGAAGGTGGCTGGTAATTCGCGTGGGCTTGGCCTCAGAAGGGCCCGGAGTAAGATCCAAAAGGTAAAGCTGAGTCTCAGCTGCATGGTGGCAATACATATCTCCAAGTTAACAGCCAGGTTTTGCTGATAATAGACCTTTGATCAGTAAAACAATTCTCTTCTGCGTATGTTGTCTCCCACTGGTAACAGAAGATACATCTTTGTAGACAGAGCGTAGATAATGTTTGAAGAGACTGAAATTGTACTTTTATATTGTGAGATAGTAGCAGGAAAGTGATAAACGCAGCTTTAACTTCTTTTTTCATGAGAGTTAGCGGCTGGCAAGAGGTGGGGAACAGCAACATCCTGTGCCTGCAGGAACCACCGCGCCGGGTCCTCCTGGGCTGCTGGGCTTGGCGTCTGACCGACGGGGAGCTGCTGGTCCCGGCGGGCTGGTACGGTTGTGCGCAGCGCTCAGGGCTTGTCTTTTAATACCGCGCTTAGGAAAAGTATACTCTCGAGTCATTTTTCTATTTTAAATTTTCATAAACTGCTGAATATTTGATGAAAACAAACCCGGTCCGTACTGTGCTTCCTGCGCACATCAGCGAATGGCTTGCTTTGGGGTCCCGGGGTTTCCTTACAGATCTGCATTTAGGGTTCATTTGAAAAGAAATGCACCTGCAGGATGCACTTAGTCCTATTTTTTAAGTATTGTAGAAGAAACTCCCAGTACTGGGGGCATGTGGTTCATGGTAGAGAAGGTTTAATGCAACTCGGTAGAAGTGAATTTTTGATACAGCGACAATCCAATAATAGCCATCATGTCTCACTTCATGGACAAGTAAACAACTCCGGAGAAATTAAAATAATTCCCAGTATTAACAGTGCAGGTTGAGCTGTAAACAGGACACATATTCATGAAAAAGAGACCAAGTTAAATCCAAAGGGTGTTGACTCTGTCCTTTGGAGAGGGCGTCCAGCTGTTGATCTTGGGCAGCTGGCAGCACCAGTCCCAGGGAAGGGATCCCCCGCTCCGGCGTGGCAGAGCAGCGCAATTTCCATCTGCTTTCTGGTCCCAGCAGAAGCAGGAGCTGCTTATTTTTTTCCCGGAGTCGGTTACACACCACGGCAGTATTCATTGCCTTCACTCGAATCGGAGTTAACCATCGCTGGAGAATAGGCTGTTACGCGTCCCAGTTACTACTGAGTAACTGAAACACACCCTGGGGAGACTTAGCTCTCAATTTATGGGGCATATGCACGGGGTTTCGTATTGACTTTTTAAAATCTGTTATCTCTGTGTGAATCACATCCATACAGAAATGGGAACTTCTGACCCAAACTTAAACACATACTTAAAAGCCCCAACCAGATGAGAACAATAAATTGGATAGCTGAATGCTGTGTGTGTTGGAAATGGCAGATGCACAGATGGCAGGAGAGGCAAAATGTATATAAATCTGACAGTTTGGAGAACTATGATATTTATACCTGGTGAATGCTTAAAAAGAGTGGCTATAATGATACATCTGTGTTCCTCACTGCTGATCCCTTTTCTCTTCTACTTTTTTTTTTTTTTCTTTTCCCCTTCGGTGGGAGAATGCATTTACAGACAAATGATAAACCTGAATTGCTTCCCATTGATGTCAGAGGGCTGCAGTTCCCAGGGGACTGGGTCGCCTTCCTCGCTGGTTTTAAACCGATTCCTGGTCACTCAGACATCCCTCCCGGTTTTAATCGGGGCATTTTACCAACAGGCACTGAATACTCCGGTTTCTCTCATCTCTTTCCTGACACACTGGCCAAGCCTTCCATGCCGTGGTGTGGTTTCATCAACAGTTTTGTGATTACGTAGTAGGAGTTTGGCCTGTAAGAAGCTGGTCGGGCTCACGCCGGTGACCAGCAGCAGGTACCAGGCAGGGGGAAGAGCTGCAGGAGGAGGAGGAGGAGGAGGAGGAGGAGGAGGAGGGTGGACACCACAGCAGAGAGCAACCCGCACCGCGGCGTGCCGGACCACAGGGCGCTGGGTCCCCATCCTGCTGCTGCTCTGTGGGTTTCAGCAGGGCCCGCAGTGATGTTTTCAAGGCGAGAACTGCCCAAATCATAGCGCTTCCTCTTTCTTTTTAAAAAATGGGTGTGCCAAAGCTTTTAAATTCCAAATAATGACAGTTCTAAGGCAAAGCTGGAGGACAGAGGAAGCTGCAGCACTTGAGACTCCCCGGCTGCCAGCGTGCCCGAACTGCCCGACGGGATTTTCAGTGCGAAACGACTCTCAGGTGTCCACGCTCGAGAAGTGAACACCCGTGAAGCTGGGTGAATGTGTGCACTAGTTTGTGGTACAATCTCTTGTTTGTATGACTTCACCTTCACTTTGTGTCTTGACGGCATCTGCGTGCCCATACCTGCGGCTCCTGTGCTGAGACGGCAACGGGCGCGGGGCCAGCAGCTGCGGGCGCGGGGAGGGTGCTGGGCGGGAAGGGAACACCGGTGCTGGACGTGGCATCTCCTCCATCTGCATGTTTCGGTGCCTCTGGAGAGAGGAAAGCGTCTGGAAAATCTCCTGGTACTTGAGTCAGGCCTGTGTAAATGTTTGCCGTGGAAGTGCCTCTTCGTGCACGAGAGGTGGGAGGTCGACAGCAGATCCGGGGTTTGTTCATAAATGACAAAAATGCAGACGGGAGGGTACGTATGCTGCACGGGGGAAGCACCTCTAGGCTTGCTTACCCTCACGTGTCGGGCCTTGCATGTAAACCAGCTCCGATGAGGTCAGGAGTGGTTTTGTCACCAATGTAAAGAAAAAAGGATCGCACCAATGTGCTTTTATTTTCACGAGACAGTGCAAACCGCAGCAAAGAAATCTGGGTCCCGGGCCCATTCTGCGTGACTTCCCAGAGAGGAGGCCGCTCAGATGTTGTCCTTCCAGTCTCTGGTGCTCTGGTTCGATGAGAGGGGGTCAGACATCAGCCGTGACGCCGGCCTTGGCGAGGCACGCATGGTGCTCCCCACGCTCTGCTGCGCGGTAGGGCAGGTGCAGCAGCAAACCTTCTAGAAACAGCACGGTGCAATGCCGAAACATCACGGTGCAATGCCGAAACAGCACGGTGCAACGCCGAAACAGCACGGTGCAATGCCGAAACGTCATGGTGCAATGCCGAAATAGCATCAAAACTGCAGTCTGGATGGCCAAGAATATAATTTTCATTTGGGGGTTCTTTGAGATGCAGAATTTTATTTTTTCTGGCATTGCTGTTACATCCCACTATTTTTGTGTCCAGTTCCTGCAGGTCTCATGGGGTTAATCCTGCCAGGATGAGGATGCTGGTGGAGGGCCGAAGGCTTCTTCTACAAGGGAGAGGGCTTTGCGACAGCCCGGGCGCGCGGTTGAAGGGGCAGCGTGGCGGTCCCGGCTCTGGCTCTGGGTTCAACAGCCTTGTTCTGGTTCAGCGAAGAGGGAGCGTGCGACCAGCGTACCCAAAGTTTCAAGACGCGAATGACATCCTGTTCAGCCTTTCCCTGTCGCAGCGTGTGCGGTGTGAGGTATGAGCAGGGTCGGACTGGTGAGGCAGGAAACCGGGAACGCCGGAGGAAATGCCGATGGTGATTTTCGTGAGTGGGGTCACTGTGAGCAGCAGGAACGAGTACGTGAAAGCCCAGTTTCAGAGGCTGCATTGCCTGTAATAACGTCCTTACTGTTTTACATTACGGAGGTGAGAGTTTCACTCTGTAAACTGAGTTGAATTTCACTTTTTAATGCATTTGTTTTTCTTCTGCGTTTAACCTTGGTGCCCTTCACCCCGCTCAGCCTGAGGATGGATGAGTACTACACGTCTCTGCATTGTTTTTCACCCTGGACGGTGTTTTCTCTGTATCTTAACTTCATTGTACTGTAATTTTTGTCTCATAATATGCACATATTTATTGATGTACCGGAACACGTGTACTTATGTTTGAAATTTCTTCCCTTCGTAAAGGGTTGAAAATAGATTGTGTAGTCATGAAAATTGGTGAAAATTCAAAACATGACGGTTACTTGTGCCTGAAAGTAGGAGTGGAGAAGAGTCTTCTACGCAGAAGTGCCCGGGCACGTGTGCCCACACACTCTTTGCACACCTCGGCGGTGGCAGGACGGCACGCTTCGCGCCGGGGTGGAGGTCCTCGCCGTCACGCAGGCTGCGCCAGCACCGAGGGGACAGCAGCTTCTCGCGGCGGTTTGCGCCCAGGGCAGGTGGGTGAAGCTGTAACTCCTGCGGGATGGCTCCTTCGGCGTAGCCACAAGCTCCTCATTCGGCCCGTCTCCAGTGAAATTCCTGCTTAATGTGAATCAGCCTAAAAATTAGCTACCCCGTTCGAAATCTTGAGTGACCAAGATAATCTGGTCTCAGAGAGCGATTTCACCAGCGACAAAAAATATTCTACTGTGACATTGCATTAGATGGACGAAGGCGCAGGGTCTGTGTCAGTGCCTGGGCGTTACGTCTTTCACCGCAAGGCGAGCAGCTCCCGGCGGTTCTCTGACAGACGTGTGACGGCCCCGAGGGAGAGGCGACGCTGACTGCGTGTTCCTACCCCAGCAGTTAGCACAAGGATGAGGCCAGCGCTGTGCACAGAGCGGGAGCATCCGGAGCAATTTTAATACTTAGTTAGCCACCTCTTCGGATTAATTCAGGAGTTGTTTGAATACTAATCCCTGGCCGTTACTTACCACTACTGCCATAATTTTGTCTCCTGGGTGTAGAGGATTAAAATACCCAGGAAGCATCCTGAACCCCTGAAGGTCCTAGTGGGAACTGAGTTACTTTGTAGGCATAATATGATCGGAAACATTTGTCTTCCCCCATGATTAATAATAAATCAGTCCTTTTATGATTCCTACTTTAGGTTTTAATTTTAAACAATCTGTTGAAATAGAGCCTGTATGCAAGAAAGGGTTCATAACAGGCTTTGTTTGGATGGAAAACAGAAGTTTTGTACTTCTTGTCTTGGAAATTCAAAAAAATGCAGCTCTATAAAAGTTCAGCCTCATGCAATAACATATGGTCGCTTTCTGGCTTTGTTGAACAAGGGAAATTTATGTCTGCAATCACACTATCAATCTTAACAATTGTACAGAGATGAAAAACGTAATGTAGATGAGAAATGCGCCAGTCGACAGTGCTTGATAGTATCAGCTCTGAGTTTTCCAAGGGGAAAGTCTGGTCCCATCAGACCAGGGACAGGAAGAGTCTGTCCAAGTGTCTGCTGAGATGAAGGATGTGAAGAGACGCTAACGGTGTGTTCGCAATGAAACACGATTGCCACAAACTGAGGACCCACGCGACGGTCTTATCTGAAGTGGGGAAGAAAGTGTCTCGGCAGAGATGCGGTTGGACTTTCTCCAAAAATTCAGGCTGGGCTTTGCCCTCCCGTGGAGGTGGCCGTGCCGCCCAGATCGCCTGGATGAACCCGGGGCTCAGCCCCTCCATCCCTCTGGGGCCCGGGGGTTCGTTCCCGTGGGCTTCTGCAACGATTGCAGCCTGGGAGTAAATATGGCACTTCTACTCCCAGAATTAATTTTGCTATTATATGTGATTTCTTCCTTAAAAAATGTGAGTAGAGTAGCAATTTTTTAATGAAAATGGATACTCTGCACAGGTATCTTAGTGTGTGGTTTCAACCAAGGGATGCTCATTACTTTTTTTCTGTACAGCTCAGTGTTACTCAGGAGTTTATTCAATAAAAAAAAAAGTGCAATAGGAGAAGTCACTGGTACTAACAGTACACTAAAGGAAAATTGAAAATTTAGCCAAGTGGGTGAGCGAGCAGAACGCCAGCCTAGCCAAAACTGCACTGATGGACTCACAGATTTTTGTTTGAATGGAACAATATTTTACTTTCTGGAAAAAAAAAAAAAATTCAGGGTATTGGTCAAGATGTTTCTATGGTAACTGATATAATTTCATTTTAGTGATGGATTACAGATGAACACTCCAGGGAGGTTTGAGGTGTCAGAGATTCATCTGACAGACTTTCTCTGGAGTTATTAGGCAGTTCCGTTATGGTTATTTCTGCCGGACGTTGCTTGGGGCGGCTGCGCACGGGTCTCGCAAGAAATACGGGCAGAGCCGTTCTGCTCTGGCAAGGAGAGGCACCGACGGGTGTTCACCACCCGTGGCGGTGTGGGGTTTGGCAGCAACTGAATTCAGCCGGCCCGGCCCCAATGCCCACGTACTTTCGTTCCTCGGGCCCCGAAGCACCCCGGGGGGGTGTCACTGCTTAATTAAATGAACCTGCCGTGGCACCGGGGGATGCTCGGGGATGTCTGCAGCCACCCTGGCCCCAGACCGTGCCGGGGGCCAAACCCAGCGGTACTCCCGGTGTAACGAGCTGGCATCGCGTCAACACCTAATGAAAGATTTTCCTTTGAAAAAATAGCTTATCCACGGGCGTTACATCTGTCCCAGCAAAGTCTGAATATCGGAGCTCGAGACGTGGTGGAGACCCTGGCTGCTCGCTGCCGGCACGGGGCGGGTGATCGCCCGAGCGCCCCGAAGGTCTCCGCTGGTGGAGACGGGGCTGCGCAGCTCCCTCGGGACAAGTCGGCAGCGTCCCACACTGCTTGCGAATGGCTTGTGGCCCAGGCGGTTAAGGGAATTTATGTATGGCATATTAACTTATATGTATTGTGTTAATTTATAGGGAGAGAGACAGACCAAGGGAGAGCTAAAGGTGTTCAAACAGCGGATATATTCTCATCTAACGTCTTTTCTTTCTTTCTTCCCTTCCTCCTTCTAGTTTTCAATGAGGGTGGTAGGAAACTTGAGATACATTTTTTTTTTCGGATCTGTCAGATCTTGTTTTTCCTTAGTACCGGGGTCTGTGGAGTTACTCCGGTCCCATGCTAGAATATTTGGGAGCAGAATTTCCCCATAAATTGTGTATAAGGTAATTGTTCAATTTTGAGCCATTTTCCTGCAGCCGTGCAGCACAGGAATGATCGCATTGGTTTTGTAAAGAATCAGCAAGTGATGAAATTTGAGATCTTTGTTTCTGCAAGTTAGCTATTTCTGCTGCAGGTACGAACTACAGGTACAGATACAGCAGGCAGAAGAAAGCTAATTTTTTTTTTTTTTTTTGAGGGGATCAATATTCCGCAGTGGGAAAGCTGTCTATTCCCAGCTATAGTTTTATAAACAACATTTCATTATGTCTATTATCATAACAGCCCTTTTTATCTCCTCTGTCAATATTTGGCTCTATCAGGCAATGTCTTATCGTTACAGTGAAAAATCCATCATCGTGGCAAAAGGGAAAAAAACACATTAACGGCCCATCTGCTAATTTATATTTGAGGCTCGAGGCCCAAAAGTGTTTCAAAGAACTCCCGCCTAAACCCAGCAGGTTTTGTATTAATTGCAGGTTCGCGGTGTCCCGGTGAATTCCCACACCTTTTCGCTGTGCGGTTGGGCAGGAGAGCAGGCAAGAGGAGCGACGTCTGCCGCCCGTCTTTGCAGAGAACAAAGAGTCTGCAGGTCCTCGTGGCCGACACCGTCTCCCCGGACCCTCTCCTGGGAAAACGGGGGAGCGAGGAGTCGGCAGGAGTTGGAGACGGGGCGGTGGGGAGAGGCAACCTGCAGCTCTCTACCTGAGTTAGCTGGTAACCCCAAACTCCTCTGGTCTGACTCGCGCGCAGATCGCGGGTGACTTTGCCTTCAGCAGGACTTGAGATCCCATTTGTTACTCTCTAGGCTAATCCTAGTTTAGACTCTGCTTGCCTTTACTCCGGAGATGAGTTGTTACTCCAGAGTTGGGGTGGTTCAGCCTGGAGAAGAGAAGGCTGCGGGGAGACCTTAGAGCCCCTTCCAGTCCCTGAAGGGCTCCAGGAAAGCTGGAGAGGGGCTGGTGCCAAGGGCAGGGAGGGACAGGCCAAGGGGAATGGCCCGAAGCTGCAGGAGGGGAGATGGAGCTGGGCTGTGAGGCAGCAATCCTTCCCTGGGAGGGTGCTGAGGCCCTGGCCCAGGGTGCCCAGAGAAGCTGTGGCTGCCCCTGGCTCCCTGGCAGGGTTCAAGGCCAGGTTGGATGGGGCTTTGGGCAACCTGGGCTAGTGGAGGGTGTCCCTGCCCATGGCAGGGGTGGCACTGGGGGGGCTGGGAGGTCCCTGCCCACCCAAACCAGTCGGGGATGCTGGGATTCTGTGACGTGCTGTAGATGGTGAGATGTCTCAGCCATGATTCTGGAGGTCCCATGGACTTGTGCAGCCCCACGGAAGTGCAAAAACGAAATGTACACCTGAGAGTGTCTTAATATATTAAACCAGCATTGAAATAATAATAAAATTTCTGATCGGAAAGATGCCTCTGAAGCCCCGCTCGTGCCAAACGGAACGGGAGTAGTGCCAGACGAAAGACGGGGCCGGTGTCCCACCTGCTTGATCTGGGAGGTTTTGCAGCCGGAGGTGATGAAGGAGCTGGATGTGCAGGACCAGCCCCCTCGGTCTCATGTTTTCTTGGCACTGTTAAGACTAATCAGTATTTTATCCTGACACGTCACTGCTTTGAGTTTTGTGACATCAGTATCCTTATAAAACCATTGTGCATCTACTTTAGTGAGGGGAGAAAACTTTATTGTTCATTTTAACCATTTCTGTTGAGAGGTATTTCAGATACATATCATGTCCATGCTAATTCTTCTTGGAAAAAATATGTGGTATATTTTTATTCTATTTTGACATTGTACACACACTTCCATACTGCAGACTGCAGTGGTAACTGAGCCTCCAAAATTGCGTATAATGTGCGTAATACCTGGTGTTAGAAGAGAAATAATTACAGTGCTAAAACTCCATGGCAGGTGTCAGGAATAAAAATGTTGCTTCTTCCTCATTTAAAGGTGCCGGGATAGTCTGCGCAGAACCGCGTAAGGACCAGCGTGTCAGCCCGAACTCTCTGCTGCCTTTATTCGACAGAAAAGTCTCAGCACCGGATTTCTGACTGCACGCGGCTGGGGCGTACACCAAGAACCATTCCCTCGTTTCACAGAATTAGAAGGAAAAGGCAGACCGAGTCATCTGTATGGCATTTGTATTTGCTTGCGGACAAGGCAGGTACCTTGGCAGACTTACAGCGCTGGACCGATCCCCATATGGGGTCTTCCCCGGGCTGGTGGGGTTTCACAGGCGGGAACGTCCGTACGCTCGTGCCTCCGCGGCGCTGGCTGGCGCACGCCTGCGGCACGGCGCTTGCACGGGCAGCGGGGCACTCGTCTTCCTTCTCCTCTGCCGAAGGGCATCTGGTTTTTAACCAGGCGTTGCGTGGGCTCCCGGCAAGAGCTGCGTGAGTAACGCGCGGCATCGCTGCGCGGCAGGGGACCAGCGCTCCCCGGGCCGATGGCCGGAGCAAGGCTGGGCGCAGGCGGTGCGGGACGGCTCAGGACGGCCGTGCGGCAGGCGAGGGCTGGCGCTGCCGGCCGCTCTTCCTCCCTGTCAAGCCCAGAAACTCGCTTTTCATTTCAGCCGGCGGCAATTCGGGCGCTCGCGCTCTCAGCCTGCGTGGTGTAGCAGGGCGGTGTAAATTACTGCCTTCATCACAGCAGTGAGGAGTGGAAAGGGTTAATGCGGCATCTGAAGCGGAATGAGGAAGGGGAGAAAGAAATCGAGATCAAGAAAATGTCTTTAAAGCGGTTAATACGTGTCGGTACACAGCTCATCAAATGCAGTGTATAGGCAAATCGCATCGTTTTAAAAAGGTTAACACCTTGGCAGAGCTAATTGCTGTTCTTCCTCTAAAATTCCAGTGTAATTTCTGATTTCTTGTTCTGTTGTTTATCTTTCAGCTAAGTAGATTTTAAATAAAACAAATATTTATGCCAGTAAAGCATTATAGCTTAAATATTTAAGGAAAGCTAAGCAAACAAAACATAATAGCATAAATATTTAAGGAAAGCAAACCAAACAAAACCAGGAACCTCCACAGCTGAAGGAAAGTGCCTTAAAAAATCTGAGGAAGAAAACAGCATAACGGAAAAATTGTAAGTTAATCATTTAATCCCCACGTTGAGCGATTTTGTGTATTAACCTGCAGGTGTTGGGGGTTCTCTGCCCTCACTCCCTGCTGCGCCTCGGGCTGCGTTTTCCTCCTTTGCGTCTGCCAAGCAGCTTCCGAACCTCGTGATTTCCCCTCCGGAGTGTAAGGCATGCATGCATCTTTGCAAAGTACCAGGTATCGCTAATATTTACGATACAAGACCCATTCCATGTATGATCTATAAACAGGTGTGTGGTATTCATTGTAGCAGTAGTTATATTGTCCCCCTCCATCAGGTCCAAAACCGTGTTTCTGTGACAGACTCTTTGGGCCAGGAATCTCAGTTTATATATGTGGTAGGACAAAGCTGTGTGTTAGACAGGTTGAAGCAGCCCGGATGCGATGTATTTAGCAGTTAAGGAACAAAACAATTTTAACATAGTCGGTGGTCCCATGGGACAGTACGTAATTCCGGGAGACGTACGGTGATTTACAGATTCTCCTCCCGGTTGTGCAGAGGGGGCAGGGAACACGCAGGGCTCTGGGCCATGGACACACGTACCTTCCCATATCAATTCTTTACTCTTATTCCATTTACGTTTTCTTTTGATGGGCAGAATCATGAAGGCGAGCTCCAACACTTTGAAGGAGCGTACTTGGGGAAAAATTATCTGCCTTTTCATCTCGCCTCATTTCTCCCTGCACCTTGACAGACTTTAAAGTCCTGGACTCGAGCGATGCCTTGTGGCACATCTTCCTCCCGGCACATTTTCCCCTTGTGAACAAAACCCAAAGTTTTTCCTTGTAAATAAAAACAACCTCTGTAGAATTTGAAGTGCATCGGCTTTGAAGTTATAATTGTGTTAAGCAGGGTAATGTGGTGGAAACACTCCTCCAGATTACCTTCCTGGTGGCGAGAACAAATGCCCGAGTAGCTGTTGCTGCAGCTGGAGTGATTCTTAGAGAAACCTGCAGATAATCCGTCTGGGAAATGGAAAGGACACTGTCTCCTTTCTAACACCACTCTAATCAGAGAAGAAACTACTGGAGAGGATGGGCATCCCCTGAAATCCCTCGGCCGTGTCTCACCTGCCCAGCAGCAGGGTGGTGCACCGGCTCAGGCGGCATCCCGGGACGTCCCTGATTGGCACTGCTCCGCTTGGAGAAACAGGCTTTGCCCAAACCCCCGGGATGCCCGGGGTGTTCCTGCTGTACCGCTGGTTGGGTTTGCATGGCAAGGGTTCGGTAGTGAGGGGCTGCAGGGGTGGCTGCGGGAGGAGCTGCCAGAAGCTTCCCCTGCGTCCAACAGAGCCAAGGCCAGCTGGCTCCAAGACGGACCTGCTGCTGGCCCAGGCTGAGCCCATCACGGACAGTGGTAGAGCCTCTGGGATAGCACGGTGAAGAAGGGGGGGAAAAAAGCACCAGGAGCAACAGCAGCATAAGAGAGGAGTGAGAACATGCGAGAGGATCAGCCCTGCAGGCACCCAGGTCAGTGCAGGAGGGGCAGGAGGTGCTCCAGGTGCCGGAGCAGAGGTTCCCCTGCAGCCCCTGGAGAAGCCCATGGTGAGGCAGGCTGTCCCTCTGCAGCCCGTGATGGTTGATGGTGGAGCAGATAACCACCTGCAGCCCATGGAGGGAGATGGGGGAGCAGATAATCACCTGCAGCCCATGGAGGATGATGGGGGAGCAGATATCCACCTGCAGCCCATGGAGNGCCTGGGAGGAAGGGAGGGGTGGGGGGAGGTGGTTTAAGGTTTGGGTTTATTTGTAATGTCTCTGATTTGATTGGTAACAAACTAATTTGCCCATGACACTAATTGCTGAGCCATCTCCCTGCCCTCATCTCCACCCAGGAGCTGTGTGGTTCCGTTTCCCCTCCCCGTGGGGCTGGGGGGGGTGACAGCGGCTGGGGGCACCTGGGGTCCAGCCAGGATCAACCCCCTCCCCACCCCGCACGTGCGGTGGCCGGATGCGGAGCTGGCTGTGCCCTGGTCCCCACCTCTCCTGGCCTCTGTGGCCATTTGCCATCGCACCCCCGGGGCCGGCGGCGTTGCCCTCACATCCGCTGGTCGGGACGCGCTGTGTCGTTACGTGCGTTACACGCTCGTCGTCAGGGCTTGTGTTAACAAAACTACAAAGTTGGTGATTTTAGTATTTGTATGATTTATTTATAATGCTTATAAGTGATAATTATAATGAGTCCTTTCCCACACTGGAAGTCTTTTTGTTTATTAGGCAAAGCAATATTTAGGTGCTCTGAGACCGATGCTGAGTCCCGCTCACAAGAAAAGCGTGCTGTGTCCTAAAAGCGTGTTAGGATCCAGGCTAACAAACATAGCAGCATTCGCGTTCTTGTTATTCACTTTTTATTGTACGAGAAAATGAAGAGGGAGATTTTTTTTATTTATTGGATTAATTAATTTTTTTACTTGTGATTTATGTCAGACAGCTTTTGGATGGCAATGAAAACTCATTTAAAAAGCAGACCAGCAGCATCTTAAAACTCCTTTACTACTTAAGCAAAACTACTTCAAATCTGTTGAATGCATCAGAAAAGTTCCTGACAAAATATGTTTTTAATTCTAAAATCTTTGCTGTACTAAATAATAGAAACACAAGCTAAAGCTCACCAACAGAATTGCTGGCTATTGAATCGATTTAAGACATTACAGCTCATTGCTGTGAGTCTCTTTTGCCCAGTTTCATTCTGTTGGGAAGTGGGGAAACAAGTTTTCCCGTTTTCTTTTTCAGCTCCCGCTTGGTTCCTGCACGTGGCATGATGGAGCTCTGGAGGAGACGCCGACTGAACAAATGGAAATTAAAAAACCTTCTCCCTGCGCCTGCAGAAGAGCCGGCAGCCGCACCGTGATCTCCCGAGCTGCCTGCAGGTGTGTCCCGGGGAATTTCCCCCTGTTCTGCAGTCGAACCTCCTCTGCGGCCCCTGGAGCAGTGGCTGCTCGGTTGGTTGGTTGTTTAATGGGAATAACTTGAGAAAATCTTGGTAAAGTTTGGCCTGATGTGTTCTGTCACTTTTAAGTTTAGTTTTTAGAAAGAAGACTTGGTTACAGCTAATTACAAGGTCTTTTTTGGTTTTGCTTTCTTGGGTCAGCTGTTGGGCAGACCCGTACGTAGGTGCGGCTGGTGACCCGCTATGAACTACAGTGTGCTCACGCAGTTGTGAACCGCATCGTAAATCCCACGTGCAAGGGGGGAACATTTTTAACATCTCTAATGCATCATGAAATGAGATATAAAATTAGCATTGTGTGGCCACTGTGGTGAGTCTTATTTAGGTAAGTTGGCCGCTTTTCCTTCTACCCTCCTTTCCACCTAGAAAACCAGAACAGAACTACGCAAGGTCAGAGGTTTCCCTGTCGTGGTGGAGCAAACCGTTGTGGCTCTGACTTTGGGTTCTGTGTTTCAGTTCCAAGACGACTTTTTTAGAAATTATCCTTAGGTTGTTTGTTTGTTTTTTCATTTTTTCTTCATGTACGTAGTATTTATCTTTTTTTGGCCAGATAGAAGCAATTCATCATCTTTATCTTTGTGAGGGGAAGCTTTTTTTAATGGATTTACTGTATAGGTCTCCTCTGGTCATCTTATGACTACTGTGGCTTCTTTGATCTCTCCCGATGCCTTCTCCTGGGCAGGTATGAAAAGGCACCCGCTGTGAAAATTGTCACCTTCAGCTTTGCAGACAACAGATTTCCCTGTGTTGTGCCCGTGTCTCGGGCATACCGATGGCATGTGGCTGCGTTTCAGACAGGCTTTTCTCGGGGGCGGGAAGCGAGAGGAAGAGTCCCAGCCACCAGCCCTCACCCACGTCTCCAGCTTGGTTCACATCTCTGAAATCCTGACCAGGGCTCCCCAGGAGATGGTAGGAAAAAGAAAAACAACATTTTCCATCAGGCTGCTGGGATACTGTCTGAGAAGGTATCAGAAGAGGCATAAGATGAAGTTGTCACAGGATGAAAGACCCGGGGCTCAGCGCAGCCCCCCCAGCACGGCTGCTGGGCTCACGGGGAAGGAGTTCCCTTGGGACTGGAGAAGGCTTTCCCTTGGAAGGAGCCATGGGGAGCGCAGCACCTCCAGCTTCTCCTGCCCCAGCTGTAACACATGTGCACATGGAAAAAAAGTCTTAACTGTCTGCTCTGTATTACAAGAGGCTTATTTGTCCTGTGGGGGTGATGGTCAGGTTTTTCCAGGCAAAGAAGCCTTCTGGTTTCCCTGTGTGGCACCAGAACTCAGCCCTTGCGGAACAGCCACGGGACAGAAGTGTTCAGATGGATGTGGGCATCTTCTTCCCTCCTAACCCTTATTTCCAGCTCTGGCTAGCTTCTGGATCCTGAGCCCTGGGTCTGTCACTATACATCAGCTTTTAGAAATCTGAGCTCTTTATTCTTCTTCCGTTCACAAGAACGTGGGTGGAAAGTTGTCCCTCCTCTGGCCGTAGTTGCTGGTACCCACCAGAGACAGTGGAAGCCCCTCCACGTGTCGGAGGACGCCTAGTTGGGCAGTGTGGCTGGGCCCTTGGACTGAGCTTTAGATGAGCTCTTGTCAAATACGAAACTCCTAAAATGAAACACGTTTGGTATTTGGTCTTTGGAGAATGAGCTCGGATGAAAAGACGAAGGGCTGTCATGCGAAAGTGGTTTCTTTGCTTCTCCCAAGTACTATGAGGAGCTCAGGACATCCAGGGTGTGAAGGGTTGGTAATAACACCTTACGTCAGAGGAAACCTGGAAAAAGTCTATGATGGGGGTAAAACCCCTCAAACTAGAACAAAGAGCACTGAGATGCTTGAGGAGGAAGGTAATAGTTTTATACTACCTAATCCTACCAAATAACTCGTATATTATATGGATAGTTCTGTTCAGAGAAGGTTTTGTGTAGGTCACAGCAAATAAGGCCTGGGGCTCATGTTGAATGATGTGACTGACATGAAATGTGGGAAGGTCGCTAATTAAGTAATACCGCCCTGCTAGAGTCTCTTGGGGAAAAAGAGTATGCTAACATCTAATTGAAATTAAAGGATGTCTAATACTGTATTAAGGGGCCAAATGACGGTTGTACAACCAACCTTCAGCCACTTCCAAAGCTCAGAGTGATTCCTCTGCAGTATTATCATCCTTTAGTGCAGCTTGCTGTGTGATACGTACCGTTCATAGTGAACGATATGATAGTAAACATACAGCATCCTGTGGGCCGGTGGTCGTACACACTCACACACAGATCTGGGTATCGGTAGGGACCGAAGTTGAGGAAACTCTCCAGAGAGTGAAATATCAAACTGCCCTGGCAGCAGTAACGTAGGACTTCAGTAAGTGACAGACATCTCTGAGTGTGTATGTGTCGCTCACGGGGGCAAGGAGTGATGGAGCCGTGTGTAAGGCTGGTGTTTCGCCTTCTCCCAGGTGCTACGCCCAATATCTTGTGCCCTCCTCAATAAATTTGTATACATCCTTGCCCTCTAGTGTCTGCACGTTGTACGTCACCCTTGCTTAGTCTAAGTAAGCACGCCTGTGCGTGTGTGTAAGGAAACAACAGTTCTGGATTATTTCATTACTTGATGTGCTTCTTATCTCCATATAAGAAGATAAGGACCACACAATGGTACAGTGATGAAAAATAACCGAGACATTTCTGAGCAATCCTCCTTTCTGAATTCATTCCTAAATGACACTTTATTTTGCTTTCCTAATCTCTCGTAGTCTAGCTTTTGGGTTCTGTGTGCCACTACAGGCAGATATTACTGGGTAGGTGACTCCATGCAGAGCTGCTCCAAGAAAGTACGCTTGACGCGGTCCTCCTTAGAGGCAACTGGCGCTGGTGGTGACCTCTGGACCATTGAAGACGTAAAGCTTAGAGCCTGCAGTCCTTTTCCTTACCAGCTGTGCCCACTGGCGCATGCCGTATTTCTTTTGGATTACCTCTGTCAACCCTCCAGGCTTGGTAGTGGGTGTCATTCATCCTCTGACCAAAGTACGTTTGGCAGATGAATTTTGTGGCTGTGTATCTGTATGAGCCATACGTCCCATACACACATGTTTCCCTGCCATTCAGTTTTTCCTCCTTTACCATGCGAATATTTTAGATTTTTTTTTAATTTTTTTTGCTGCAGTTTCAAATCATATTTGTTTGACGGCACATCATCATTTGCTTCAGCAGCAGACACCGTCTCCCAGACTTCACACGAGATGTGAAACTGAGAAGTATTTTTAGGACAAGGAATGCTTCTGAAGTAGCAATTAGAGTGTTGGGATCAACTTCACAAAATAAGCGGGTAAGCAGATGTACACGAAGGCAAACGTACTTGTGAGGAAATGTATTTTGTGCTTTACGTGTTTCTGTATCAGTCAGTCGTTGTCTTCAATGAGGTTCAAGACTGGAGGCAAACCTCCATCATAAGCAGCAATACACGAAAAGGAATAGCAATGGCTCGGGCAGTCCTCCTGTACCAAGGTGAAGCTTTGGCCATGATAAAATCCAGGGATTTCACGGTATTGTTTATAGCCGTTTAGGTTTTCTTTTTCCTATATGTATATCATTATGGTTTTCCCAGGTAAATAACGTCTTAAGCTTACGCATGGCTAGGAAGAATTAGCCCGGCTGTGGGTAATTCTGACCACTCATCCTTGTGGTGATGGGAACCCAAGAAGAGTATGGAAGGACGGAACAGAAGACATGTAGAAACGCTCCCCCTGTTCCTTTGCAATGCTCTGCTGCCTGGCTTTCAGTGTCCAGTAATCTCTACCAATTCACTAACCCTCTTTTCTAGCCACGGGGAAAGGTGCATGCAGTATAATTTATCTGCTCCTAAGCCACATGTGAAAGAGCAGATACAGGATTTTACCAATGGAAAAGTTAGAGCAAGCCTTTCTTATCTTATGATTTAATATAGTAGGAGACAGTCATTTTTATAAGTTAAAAGCAATAGATTGAGATACATTCATCACAGATTAACTGAATTTCTTCCTTGAAGGGGCTCATTGAAATGTATGTGATGTTCATTGTTGTGTGAGATGCTGTTTAAAACTTTTAACAACAAGATAAAAGCTTGTGACTAGGAGAAAGAACTGCTGTCATTGCTGGATTTAACAAATCTTTGGCTGGGACAATAAGCCTGCGATAAAACCAGAAAAAACCTTTTGCTTAAAAGTTATTTTGGCAGGTGGAAAGGGAAGACATCCTGTCATTGTGGTTCAGGGCAATGCATATCACTGAGCATGCTAAAACCTTCCTGGGATCCAGAGGGAGAGGGTGGAAGCATCGTCTTTCCCTGACAATAATCATGGGCTGGCAGGAGGGCTGGGGCTGGAAAGGGAAAAACGTCCGGCAGTCGTGGAGCCCATCAGAAGGCCAAAAGTATGGGCCAAAAAAAGGCGTGGAGCTGCGAGCAAGGCAGTAGTCACCTGGTTTTTCTATCCTTGCTATGCCCAGGAAAATCGCCGCCTTTAAAAGAAAAATTGTGTATTCCTTATAAATAGACTGGGTTTCTTCAGACATCGTCTTACCAGTTTATCCTCTAGAGCTGACAACCTGGCCACATGCGCCAGAATGCTGTAACTGGAAGCTCATGGCTGATGGAATTTAAAGGTGGAAAAAACCTGAAGTTTTTGGGATCTAGGTATTTAGGTAAAGCATTTCATAATTAGGTAATATTCTTAAAAAACCTTTAAGTTCCACCAAAAATCTCCAGTTTGCATTAAGGTCATTGGATACAAAGAATTAAGAGTCAAGAGCTGATATTAAATTGAGAAAATTAGCTTTTCAGGAAGATTTCAGCTTTGTCTGCAGTCCCAACACAGCTCTGAGATGGACCTGTGCAAGAAGATGACTCAGGTACGTTCATCCACCCTAAATGAATTAGTGATTAAAAAAGAAATCTGCAGTTGTCACAGCAGAGAAAAGTGTATCTGTGTGTGTATACATAGACGTACTCTGTGTGTACATACACAATTTATATTTATGTTCATATCTGTACGTTAAGACTCAGAGCAAAACCAGGCAGGATAAAGCAGTAGCACGGTGGGACACTGGAAGGCAGTTTCCTCTGGCTACGTGGCTGGATCCCCTGGTGCCTAAGGAGGAATTTGGAAGCTCTTCCAAAGACATCTTCCGAGCAGCACCTCTCCCTGCTCCCCCTAGATCCTTTCCTCTGAGCGGGGGTTACGGCCGCTCCATCAGCCCCTGTGTTCATGGACCCCGTACCTGTGTTACAACCTTTGTAGATGTGGCTTCAATATTATTTTAACCCGGCAGACCCCCTTGCTCCGTGAGAAGCTGCAGGTCAGCGTGAAGGCACTGTCGTGGGCCAGCGTCCTCTCTGGCGGTGCTGCATCCCCGTGGCAGCGACTGCAGCTACAGACGGCTCTCCCGAGTCAATCACACAGCAGCAAACACCGTTCCTGCCTGACAAACCTGAAACAAGAGGCTGGTTCACGCTCCGTAGCCTGATTATCACGCTGTAGCACTCGTTGTGAATTGCAGCTAACCAGGCGGCAGTATCAAGCTGTCCTTACTGTACCACTTGGAACATCAGTAGCCGTGCTCGGACTTTGGGACGTGTTGTTTGGACCTGAATTTTAGACCTTTCCCACGCTGGTTAATGCTTCACAAATTGTCTGTTACCAGTTCTATGGGACTTCCAATGGGTCACATCAGATGTTGAGATTTGCCCCTTCCAGTAGGTAAGAATGAGGGAAGAAAATCGGTGTTTGGCAGAACATACGTACCTGCGCGTGAGTCGTGAAGAGGCCACTGAGGGAGGGACAGCCTCGGCTGTGGATTTAAACGTGGTGTGAACTTTTCTTAGGTGAGGCTTGGAAGGAAGAACTGGGAGCTGCTGAAGTCCATGGGACAGAGTAGATGATGCTTTATGACGGATGGAGTCATAAGATTAGGATAACTAAAGATTTTTATAGCAGCTAATGGGTTCAGAAAAATAGCTAAAGCTACTCAAATACATTTTGCACAGACCATTAGGCTGCCAAGAAAACCCATTTGCTCACTGAGTAGCATCAACAGTCCACATGTTATTCACATTGTGTAAGTACTATGAGATGAATTACATATAAAATTAATTTCACTGCTGAAGAAGGAACTGGGACAAGAAGTCACATTTTGGTGAGTTATTTCAAAAAGTTATTTCTTTTACATATATTGGTAAATGAAAGACATCAGACAGATACATTTTCTACTGTAAATGAACTATTCCTTAAAAGAGGCTCATGTCTTTAATAAAAGCAGCTTGGCTAGATGGAAAGTGCTAGCTGAATGGAAGCAATTAGACTAGACACCAATCAAGTGCCATTTTGGAGGAGTTTTGTGTTTTGCATCCCAGTGTTGGAGTGGCAAGTTCCTGCTAAAGCTTAGGCATGATGAACAGGGACAGTTATTTCATTTGCCTTCTGTACTTTCTGCTGTTCTGTTTTATTCTATTAATAGGAATTAGTTGGTATACTTCCTTGAGATCCTCCCATCTTAAAATTTCATAAACAGAAAAAAAGTTAACACTGAGTCACTTATCTGTGAGCAAAATGAGTGTTTGTGATTTTTCCATATGTTTTTGCAGTGCATAAATTTGTACTTCCCGAAGCACTACCCACATGGACCCTAAAGGGTTCATTTTTTTCCTCTTTCACTAACACATGTTCAACAGCTTGAGTCAACGTGTAAAAAAAATTATGACAGAAGCTGTGGTCTAAAACCCCCCAGTTCTTAATGACAGACCTTTAATTTATTAAATGTGGGGAGAAAGTTAGATGTTTTATTTTTAGGTGTGCCTCAGAGGCAGGTTTTGGGAACATGCCCGTCCCTGGGGTGGTACAGCGGCTGCTCCCCTGCACGGGCAGGCTTGGGGTGCATCTAACATTGGGGGGGGTGTCCAGCCAATGCAGTAGTTCATGGTTTTGACCTTGATGCTTACAAATCTGTGAGTCTTAAGCAAAACACAGGCACAATCCCACCCTTTCCATGGCGTGAAGCCATACAAATACAGTCTTT
>VXBL01002157.1:2484011-2530502 GCA_013400195.1 Aramus guarauna | reverse complement strand
TTTCCTGCTTTGTCTCTGAGGTTAAGGAAGATTTTTACCAACTTTGGAGGCCAACAGCATCATCAGGAAAAATGAAAGAAAAGCAAACTCTGTGCTTAGCAACACCCTTGATGTATCTCTGGCAGCAAGGACCAAACCTGGCACTTTGGAGCTGACACTGTCAGCACCTGCCCATTGAAAAGTAAAAGCCGACAGGATGGTCACAGCGATGTGATCCATCCCCGCGGCAGAGGGGCCGATGTCGCCTGGGGGGAGCGGGAGGTGTGCGTGCCCTTGCAGACTCTGGACCATCGGTAAGACGTGCTGCTAAGCTCAGCGTTCCAAGCAGACAGCGACTCGTCTCTCTTCCAGCCATCTCTGAATTACTTTAGCATGGCAAAACCGGGACCTGGTGCAAGGGCCTGGCGTGACGTTGCTGTTGCATCACTAGGTCAGTGCACGGTGGAGCAGTGTCATTCATCTCTCCTTCATCACGTCAGAGAGACGCAATGCTTTGGTGTGCAGGGACTTGGCATTCACCGCCTTGCTCGCCTCATTCTCTCACCCCAAATTCATTCGTGACAGAGTCCTACAGTGGCCTGAAATAAACGATCCATGCTTAGAAGAATTCCTGCTGACTGTAAGTAAACATTTACCATTTTAGCTTTAAATAATGCCAGAGTAAAATCATAATCATTAACATTCACTATATGATTTTGCTGTCTGCAAAATGAATAAAATGATTATAATAATCCAGGCAAAAAAAATAGTATGGATCATTTTTATGCATTATTTTGAAAAGGCAGGCTTTTATATCAGCATCCTGTTAAACAATGAGGGGGCTGTGTATGGGAGCACATCATCCTTTGTTACCCACGTAATGGTGAAGGTGTAGGAGAGAGGTTGGCAAAATTTAAGACACATCCTGGCAGACAAAGACCCTGGATCCCCGGCTCCCACATAGGGAAACGGCTCTCAGACGGATGTTGCACCGCTCTCCGTGCCGTCCCACCGGCCGCGTGAAGAAGCCCGTTGAGGCCGGAGGACTCCTCAGGTCCGCAGCAGTGGCTGACAGCGGCTGGCCGCCCCCACCGCTGAGCCACGTGTACCTGGGGCTCCTGCTGTGGAGACCCGGAGACGGACGGTGCCAAAGATGGGGATTAGCCAGGCTGGCAGACCGGGCTGTGGTCTCAGTGGGCAGAAGGGAGCAGAACCCGCTGACTTCCTTGGCTGTGGGGTTTTCCTGGTCTGGATCCTGAAGGATTTTGGATCCCTGCTGAACCCCTTCCAGAAGGGTATCATCTCACCTGCAGTTGCCAAAGGGGACAAGGTCGTTTCCTTTCTATTCTTTCTTTTGCAGTTGTAACAACTGTTAACCACACAACCAGGGCTCAGGTGCACGTTCCCCCCTATTTTTATGGAGCATGCCTGGGGCAGTGCCCTCAGCTACAGCACGCGGGAGCCCCAGGGTCCAAACCAGCACTGTGAAGCTGCTGTTTGATGATGCAGCGGCAGTGGAGCATCAGTAGGACCCCCGCCAAGCAAGGGCCTTGGGACTCTGGGAGACCCGGTACTACCACGACTGGATGCGACATGAGCAGAGCAGTCCCACCGTGCTCCACCTGCACCCTGCGGGCAGGTTTCTGGTGTCCAGCAAGGTTTTTCAGGGAATAGTTCCTTCATCTCAGGAAAACTTTGGCTGAAAATGATTAAATCCTTGTAGTCATGGGATCTGCTACGATCTGCTCAAGATTCAGCCCAAACCAAAACATAAAATAAATGAATAAACCAGAAAAAGACAGGAGACCGCAGGGAACCTTGGGGTTTGTGCCGCAGGGTTTTAACCCTTCTGGGCCACCATAGAGCAGAGCCTGAACCGACTCGGCACTGGGAGATCTGGGAGCTGGAAAGCTGCTGGGGAGGGAGGGGGGGAGCTGATTTTACAAATGGCCAACTCACGCAGCCCATTTTCCCACTGAAGCCCTCCAGTGCCCACGTAAAATCTATTCTTTATCGGTGCCACTGGAACAAGCGCCTTTTCTCCGGGTGTGCGAGGGCACTGTTGGCATTTCGGTCAGAACCAAACCACCGCTTCTCTGTGCCCGTATCTCGCCGGTTTGCCCCTCCAGGCAGGGGCGGCCCTGGTGCAGCATCCTCGGAGAGCGCAGCCTCCTGCCGCGAGGATGGGTGCTTCTGGACGAGCACACCTCCCAACAGTTACTTCCTGAGGGATTTGAAGCAGGTTTTTTTTTACATCTGTGCTGAAAATGGCTGATTTTTAATTTCATTATATTGCTTCATAATATTTAAAGTCTACCAGATCTGATATATGGAGGCAGTATCATATGCAGATTATTCTCCTCTTCAGCCATCTGTCCACAGACATCCAACGCTGTAGTCTTTTCTACCACTTACCTCACCTCGTCACTTCTGTATATCCAGACTGAAAAATAACATCTTTTTTTTTCTGACCTGCTGCCATCGGTCAGGTTCTTTTACCCCCACATTCACATGGCACGGTGTGAAAATGGTTGTGGGAACGTGTGCTTATTCTCTCTCCTGATGCCAAGAAGCAGAACTGGGGCTTTTGTTTCATGGATTTCAGGGACTGAGTGAGCGTGGGGCTGATAAAATGATGGGGAGGGGGCCAGAGGAGGCAGAGCGAGATGTATTGGACTGATGACTAAGTATTCATCAGCAACAAAGTGCTAACAAGTTACGGCAGGTCCCTCTGCTCTCCAGGGAGAGGAATCGGGCCAGCTCTGTGCCCGCCCTCCCTGCCGCATCCCCGCAGCGGCACGGCTTGGTCTGGCAGCCATCGGGACGGCCGCTCCGGCTGCTGCCCTGCTCCTGCCGTGCCTGTGGCTGCAGCGGTGGAGAGGCTTCGGGAGCCTCTTTCCTTACATCTCCCAACATCTTAAATCGGGACTTTTTTTCTCGGTCCTGATGACCGAGAGAGGATGAAAGGTGTTGGTGTGTGCTGCTCATCGGCTCTTCTGTTAAGCTGTGCAAAATGCAGCCTAGCTCTTCTAAGCGAGTTCCAGCAGGAGTTGGAAGGGAAAGCTGATACTGTTCCCTGTAGGTCCATTTTCTATACAGGGGCTATTTTTGGCTTTGTACATTATATGCAGCCAAGTATACTACAGGCATCAAAAAAAATGGAGAAAAAAATAAAGTTGAGATCATTCTTAAAGGAAAAAAAGAAAGACTACTCGTCTTGGGCAGTAAAAAATAAAAGCAGTTACTGAAAATAAAACAGTTGCTGAAAATATATGTGTGATACAAATACAAAGCTTGGTGGCTGTGTTGAGACAGCGAACAGCAAATAGACGTCTTGGAAAAGAAATGCACTCCTGTGCACACGCTGGTACCACCAGTAGTTAAGGCAGCAGGACCCCGGCCCTGCCTGGAGCTCTTGGATTTACTGACCACGAGCTGGGGTGGAATAACTCATAGCAGCGGTGCGGCATATTGCTGCTGCAGACACCCTGATCAAGGCTACATTGCAAATGCTGGCCAGGCACACGGCCAAAGGGGTCTTTGCAGAAAACTACTGACCTGGGCTGAAAGCAACCCCCCCGAAGGCGGTGAGTGGCTGAGGAGTGCTTGCTGGCGCGGGTGGCGGGGAGAAGCGGTGGCAATGGTAACACGCACCAAAGCGGGCGCTCTGCACGGTCCAGCACGGAGAGCTGCAAGGTGAAGGGGTCCGGCGCCGAAGGCTGTGCAGAGCAGCAAGAGCGATGCTGGGAAGCCTGCCCTGGATCCCACCATTTCCCATGTCATTCCCAGCAATGTGATGACTTGCTCAGTGACTGGGATCAGAGACTAGGATCATCCACGTGGATGGGCTTTCCCAAAGTGCCGGCAGGAGCACACACGCTCCTCTTAGCAGACATTGCCACTGCGATGGGGGAGAACCAACGTGGGTCCCTCCGAGGACGCTGAGCGCAGCAGCGGGCTCCCACGATGTGCTCTCAAGAGCCCGGGATACCGCAGCTGCTCACTCACTTGCCCCCCATAACCCGTCTGTCTTCGTTTCCTCAGTAAATATTAAATTAAGCTGTGATGACTGGCAAGCTTACAATAAAATAGGGAATTGAAGTTGGCAGCCCCAGCTGTGGGAGGTGCAAGTTCAAATCTATTTCCTCCAAAGTGTGGGCGGAAGGTGAATAACTGGTAGAAACAAGTCCATAGGGCACAGCCCGAACCTTCTGGGACGGCGCCTTTTGCGACTTCATCCACACAGCCACCCTCAACACCTTCAAACTGTGTCTTTTTCGAAGTAATTTTGGGAAAGGCCGGGGACACTGATGGCTGGTGGTGTAATTCTGATTCCGTGGGAGTCAAAGGCAAAGCATCCGCCGAGCTGGATGGAAGCAGCGTCTCACCCTTCGGCTTTTATTAATTTGTTATAAATAATATTAATTATGCCTGTAGCACAAAAAGCAATTATCAAAATATTTTGCTAAACATCTTATCAAAAAGGCTGTTTACCAAAAAACGCTCGACTGTATCAAAGCCTTTAGAAAAAGCTCTCTTAGAAATTAATAAATATGTTTGATTAGCACTTTCATGGATGCACAGATTCTGTATATGGAAGCATTATAGTGCATTTAATTATACATAAAGGCAATTAATGTCACAAATGAAGACTAAGCTCTGACTCAGCCTAAATAATTGTCATTATCTATCATATAGCATGCCCAGAAAGCTTAATTCTGCAATGATATTTATGAACAATAAACTTGGCATTAACATACCAAAACAATTTGGGTATAATTCAGGCTAAATAATAAATGGCAACAAAAAAAATCACTGCCACTCTTCATGATTTTTTCCTAGTGTGATCACATAGGCATTTTTCACAGTATGTTCATCACAATGAGAAGCAAGTGAAAAAATTTATTTTCTTGAGTGTGTGCCATCGATTGCACGCCAGAGACCAAGTGTGAGTACGTGTGTGAGTAGCTGCTCTGCCTCCCCGTGTGGGCAGCACCTCGGGGTGGTTAGGAGGTTATTCCCATGACTTGGGTGGCTGAATCTCTTCCAGCTGAAGGACAGCTTTCCATGGAGGTGCATGTCCACGGTCAGCTCTTGCCCTGCATACGCTTGCCTCAAGGAACCCTCCCTCTGCTCCACACAGCCTGAGGTCTCTGTGCTCAAGCCAGTGTTAGTTTTACATGGCTTTTGCAGCACTTACCAATGCAAACTCACGGTTTTTTGGAGGGAAATCCCCCCAGCTGTCCTTGTCCACGCTAAATGCTTCTCACTCGTTGAAGCCCCATCACTGACAGCTACCATTTGCATGACCTGAAACTCCCAGTCTTTAAGGCAAAGGGCCGGCTACATTCACATCTGATCAGCTCACGGGTAGAGTAACGCGCTGACAGGACCAAACCCGGTATCATAACACCGGTGTGTAGTCACAGGGTAATAAGATGAAGATGTTGTTATGAAAACAACAGTAGTGCTACACTGATGCTAAGTACAGGCAATTGTACAATAAAGGACTCTAAATGGAGCTAAGGGCTCATTTTTTTTTGTTTGAAAATGTGCTGTGTGGGTGTAATAGCACGGTGTAGCTTGTGGAATAATAAAAAAAGATCAACAGTCTGCAATGCAACATCTTCACCTTGTGTAAGCTGTTAAAACAGTGCCTTGCTCAGTGACTCGCTTCAGAGTTTTAATCCATAGATACAGAGAGGTAGAGGTGATTCAAAGATTTACTATTGCATTTATATTATTAAATATCAAAATTAATCCATAACTATTTTACTACAACAAGCATGATTGTGTATAGATTATAAATTATGTTTCCATATGTATGTAGCATAAAGTAATTATCTATATATGGAGATAGATAGATGTGCAGAGAGGGCTGTTAATGCACTTTATCACATACCAGCTATGACTGAGAGGTGGGAGCACAGCGAGGCCGGGCATGGGCTGCGCTTTCGGTTGTCCCAGCAGGGCAACTGGAGCCGTAAGACCTCGTCTGCGCCGGCTTCACCACTGATCTGGCAGCGGAAGACGCCGGTGAATGACACAAATCAAAGCGAGCGTATTCCATGTAGTACTTTGATATATGAAAATATTTTCAGGGTTTTCATGCCGGCTCGATTTACTTCCTTTTTCAGGCAGTGATCAAACTAGAAAGCCATTCAAGCTGGATAAATCATTTAAGACTGACTCTGTGTTAACCTGAAGTAAATGAGTAGAGAACTTTGATGTTGAGTCTGTGCACGTTCAGAGGAAACTCGGCCCCGACTGCAGTCAGATGTATAAAACATCAGCCAGCTAACCTTTAACGAACAACGTGCATCATGAACCAGAGCCCTGTGGTTGCTATTCACACTTTGTGTGAGTGTGTGTGTGTGCCCACACACACCTATAAACATAAAATAAACAGGAAAATGGAAGGCTCAAGTTTTATTCTGCGTTGGATCTAATGCAACATGAGCTGGGAGAAGAAATTAAAAAAAACCCCAAACCCCCATCACTCCCTCCCAGCAGCTCCCTTTCCTCCTTCCACCTCATTCCCCCCCTTCTCCAAAAAAAAGTGAAAAAACCCCCAACAAACCATTTTTTTGCCCATTCAGAAAAAAAAATTAGTGTCTTTGAGGAAGAATTATTGTTTGATGGTGACATACTTATTTAGCCCAATGCTGGCTCTGTCGTGTTTATAGACAGTGTAGAGAAAAAGGATAATGTTGCAGAGCCTCTGCCTTCATTATTTGTTGGGCTGGTAATTTCTTTCTTGCTAACAAAGCCTTTATTTGGTTGGAATTTCATCTTTTGGCTGCTGTAATTCATTATTACATCTATGAATATTAAAACAACAACGAGAAGGCCTTGTAACATCTATCCAGCCCCCACGCTTGCACGCATAAAGAGTCAATCAAGGTCTGACATGGAGGTCTTCATCACTATGCACTGTGGCCCATGCTGCAGCTGTCAAATTTTCTTTTGATGCTGATTAACTTCATCAGTATAATTGATCAAGTTGTCTAGAGAAAATGGGAGGCTAAATACTTTCCAAAGTAATCGTCACATTGCACCCAAAATGCCGTTACTATGCCGGAGGCGGCACGCAGGTGCTGTGCTGCAACTGGAATGAGTTTCCTCTCACCTCCTGCCTAAAGTTTTCCCTTTCCCCCCAGCTCACTCAACAGTTGCCTGGCAGATTGACTTTGATTAGTGTTCATTTAATTGCGTGCTGGCGTGCTGTTGAACATAATATCCTTCAAAGTCCTAAAGAAGACTCAACAGTTGAAGACAGCTTTGGAGCCCATCAAACCCCGACAGAAGGGTTTTCTCTGACTGTACCTTGGCTTTCGGGGGTTGTCACAGATCTCCGGGCTTAAAAAAGCACCTTTTTTTTTTTTTTGGGGGGGGGGAAATTAGTTGCCAGGTCCCCCAAGACCTTCCCAGACCCACTCTTCCGCTCTTTGTGCACAAAGCCTGAAGTACCTCTGTGCTGGGTTTTTGGATGTCCCCGTCTGACAACGTCATGAAATAAACTTTAGTCACAAGGGGGGAGGGGGAGGGAACAACTGAAAAAATATATTTATTGGAGTAAATAAAAAAAAGTTAACCAAAATCCTTTATTGATACATTCTTGGATAATATCACAGGATCGAGAGAATGGAGAGGAAGGGAGGAGTTTGCGGCAAAGATTGGTTTCACTAAATTGGCACATAAGCAGCAAGATTAACGAAATTACTTATTACAAACAGTATAAAACATACATGCTTTTGTAAGTCCTTATCACACTGGTCAATCATGGTGGGGCATCAACAAAGAAAAAAAACCTCAAGACATGTAAAAGCCATATTCTTTCCTCCAGATATCATAAGAATTATTGAAATTATTGCAAAATAGTCATATACCTTAAATAAAATAACAAAATAGAACACAAATACAAATATCAAACATAAATTATTAACATGTACCATAAAATACATTACTGGCATGCATTCCAAATATCAAGACCTCTACTAAAACTCAGCAAAAAATCTTTCTGCTTCCTCTGCAGCCCATCAGAGTTGTGAAGGGGGGGGGACACACTAACTTCGCCAGCACAGTTTTTGGTCTTTAAATTCTTTTTTTGTTTGTTTAGTTAAAAAAAAAGAAGTTTATGGATTGCAGTGATACAATAGTAATCGTACAAGTCACGTGTATAGGTCTGTTAAATCCTTAGTTGTTGGTTTGTTTAGATGTGCTAAGTCTGAGAGGGCCTCAATGAAACTGTGCATTCAAAAAACAAACAGTGAACTCGAAACAACATGGATGGCAATATGCAAAAATCCTCACAAACTGTACAGAAAGTTCGAAAACTTGCAGTCTGGAAGTACATAGAAAGACAGAATTAGCCCCTTAAAGTCCTTGTAGCCGAACGCAGCCCGCCCCGGGGAGCTGGTGCTCCCGTGCCGCAGCCGGGCGCTCGGGCACGGCGGCTCCCGCGGCCGGAGCAGGTCCAAGGCCACGGCCGACGGCAGTGCCAGCGACGTACTAAGCCGAGAGCGATGAAGGATATTTCAGGGAGCAGCCGTTGGGAGCGCGGGGCTCCCCTCGCGCTTTCCCGCAGCATCGCCGTGCCCTCGCCCCCCCCGAGGCAGACACCCCGCGGCTCGGGAGGAGGTCTGCGCCAGCGGTGGATGAAAATCCTCACCCGTCCTCCGCCCCACGAGGCAAAACGGACTAGATAACCAGGTTGTTATAACTCACGTACTTCTTTTTTGCAGCAGGGCCTGAAAGAAAACCGGACAACGGTCAGAGACCCCGCAGCCCAGACCCCGCAGAAAGGGCTGGCTGCTGGTCTTCGAGCGGTGGGTTCCGGCAGGGATGCGCCAGCGGCTCCCGCATCCCCGCCAGCACCTTCCCTCTGGGCAGCACGTGCCTACGGACACGACTGCCGGCAGACGGCTGTTAGAGCAGCCGAAGCGGGGGCTCCAGCTCTGGCTATTACTATAACCAAAATTACCCCTGACTGGTTTCGTTATACTCTCGCGTCTGTACGACTTCACTGCTGAGGCACCGTAACTAGATCCCATTAAGATTTCTTTTCTTTAAAAAAACAGTGGCATTCTCGCCACCTTCTTAAATCTCCTGGGCTAAGCTTGGTTGCCTTCATGGATGAAGTGATTCTTATTCAAGTTTTATGACTTCTGAGAATTTTTCAATGTGGGGATCAAGGTACCAGCTTTCCTAATTATGGCCTTCAAATTAAATCTGTTTGCAAGCAGAAATAAATAAAACCAGTCAGTAACTACTTTGTGAGCAATGCTCCACACTTCTGTCAGGAAAAATTGCAAATATTTGCACCTGAATACAAAGCAAAATATTCCGCAGCACTTTGGCAACACTGACAGATTAGGGACATATCAACCGATAACATGTTCTCCATCAGGCATGTTAACAAAAACATCACTATTTATATGCAAATTCTGTAACTAGGATATAACTACTTCTACCGGGCTTATGAGATTTTCTATTGAACTGTGTTCCAATGAATACAGAAAAGGCCTTTCCCCTCTTATTCACGTAAAAAAAAAGAACGAAAAAAAGCGAGTGTATGAAGTATGTATGCTCTTGTGGTAAAGATTAAAATCCAATATTCTAACTGAATTATCATGAGACCAGTTTAATGGATATTCTCAAAAGGCTAAAATTACCAAGTGTTGCTGCTATTATCAACTATTCTTATTTGGCATTTGTGGTTTTCTGAGTAACTCAGATTCAACAAAATACATTAACGTGAATCATAATCAAGTGTGCACGGAAAAAATGGATATATAAACAAACCTGAGCCTCAGTGCACCCCCCAATAAAATACACATTTGGAAGATAGGTAAGAGAAAGGGATAAGGCTGATTTTCTGGGATTACTGCAAACCTTCTGCTCTTCTCGCCTCTGCCGCTGCCCTGCCCTGGGTGGGGGGAGGTCCGCCAGCCCCCCGGAGCATCCCTCGCCTCCGAGACCTCGCGCACCCCCTCTGCCACCCCCAGGCAGAGCCTGTTTTCCCTTGGCGTGCCCAACAGCCAGAAAGCATTATTAATCAGAGACCACTATTAATTTTTCAGGTGGCCTGCTTTTCAGAAATACTTGCTTAAATAAGGACAGGGTCTCCAGCAACAATTCAGAATATTTTGAGAGTACAATGCATGAGAGTGCAGTCAAATGTAAATATTTTTCACGGTGTTCACTATCTTTTTTACTGACAAAGACAAAGAAACAGTTTTACTCCTAGGTATTTTCAAGACTGTAATTTAAGAACCTCCTGTGTAACTCCAGCACTTTGCAGTATTATTCTGAAACCCTAATTCAGATGTTTCACCATGTTCCCTACAAGAATCAGAGCTGTCTGTTCAATCAAGCACTGATCCTACAAAATGCTGATCATCTTCAGTTCCCATTAACTTCTCTTGGATGCGAAGGTGTTCAACACATGGCAGGATAAAACTCATTATCCTTCAAGGCTAGGCTGCAAATATTCAATAAACTGTGGTATGCTATTAAATGCTGAAGAGAGGTAAAATGCAGCTGGAAAAAAAAAATATCATCATGAAACAGGTTGCAAAGTAATTACATGTATTATTTTGTGATATACTTCAGCTTTATCCATTACATGCTCCAATTTCAAAGAGCAGCAGAGGTCCTATGACAGAGAAGGCGATTTTGATACTCTCCGGGGCGAGTTCATATCATGTCAGCCCCTCTAATACTAATGGTTTTGCTCCAGCTTTCACAGCAAACCTGATATTTTGCTTGTTGAGTTTTCTCGCAAATTCAGCCGCAGTAGCTCATTTCTCATTTTCAATATGACAATGAACTACCAGTGCCAAATGAATTCAGCCAAGAAATACAGTTGATAGCGTGTACTTCTGTAACCTCTCTGTGAAACGATGGGCTCCATGCATCTGAGCCTGAGCCAGTAAAGTTATCTTTGGCAGTGCTCTGCTTCACAAGAATAATGTAGTTGACAAAAGCATCATCCATAATTTAGATAAAACGATCAATAAAAGCTTCATGGTTATTTTAGGAGAGGAAAGACAATCTTCCCCAGTTCTAAAGGCTGTTAGGCCAGAGGAGATCATGTCTCTGGTTAGAGACATTTCACCGCTCTCTTCCTGCACTGACTCCAGGACCCTGGAGCTCAGCTGATGTGTGACTTCCAGAAGCACTCCAGTCTTCATATGAAGACTTCAGGAGCGAGACCGTCTACCTCGATAATGAATCTTTACTGAGTCTCAGCTCATCATTATCATTGGCAATTAGCACCAGGTATGGATTTGATTTTCCTCAAAGAAATCGATTTACATGAAAATGGGGAATGCTAATGAAACATCAGCGTTACCAGGATTCACCATGCTCTAATCCACGATACATGAGCATTTCCTGTTCCTTAAATGGAAAATAGATACAGATCTCATACGCTCTGTTGCTGTTAATGTTAATGGATGACAGCTTTCCAGCAGTGAAAACAGATTGTCCTCTTGCAGATAACATATACATGTTAATTAATATACATATAATTATGTCAACCTCAGCCGGCCACTGACTTAGACGTACTGGAGGCGAGCCAAGAGCTGTGGTATGCAGGATCTGAAATGCTGGACGGTGCCTTCTGTACAGAGGTGCCCAGACCAACTGCATCCCCCTTTCCTGAGGTCAGTGCAAAGCAACAAGCAAACAAACCCGGGGATAAATGCGGGCTGCTAGCTATTTTTAAGCACAAAATACTGTGTGGAAAGGAATAATCCCAGATATTGACTGCCTGCATATTTGCAAATACATGTGCTCTTGAGGCATTTGCATCATATAACTTGTCTGAAAAAGGAGACTTCTCTATTTAAAAAGAGGTCACATATCTCTAATAGTGACAAGCGCCCTTTTCTGCTCATTAGTGGTGAAGAGTGACAACGTTAATAGGAGAAGAAATTAGTACCAGGAATACCTGAAGAATACGATCTCACTTATACAGACAGGACTGCTGCACTTGGTCCGGGCTCAAGTCCAGCCGTAGGGAACCACATCCCACGCCCTTGTCCAGCAGAGCACAGCACAGGATGCTTCAGCTCCCATTATGGTTTTGCCTTAACTTTGCTTGAAATGAAAATTGTGTTGTCCACCTTATGGTGGAATCTGGCCTTGGCCGTCACACTTCCCAAAGGCTAGGAAGATCTGCTGCAGGGGTGCAGAGAGTGACGCAGTGCTGTGTCACATCACTGCAACCACACGGTCCTGGAGAGAAGGGAGGTGCAACCATCACATCTCCCTTGTGCTGCTGACATTGCTCTTTGTCTTCTGGTTTTAGGAGCACTGCACTGACTCTCAAATTGAAAGTAATCAGGAACTTTGAAAAACCAAGGAGGCAATAGCAATGCCTTCCAAGACGAGCTGCGACAGGGCGGGCGTTGGGTTTCCTGGCAGCTGGACTGACGGGAGCATAAAGACGGCACCTTGGTCATCACAAACCCCGGGCGCTTCATAGCACGGCTTTAATGATGCGACTGTGTACAAGATACTGACAACCCACACTTCCACACGAGCTATGAGTTGTCCTCTTCGTTACGTGCTGTGCCTTTTCCCATTCTCCATGACCGGATCCCACTCCCCTCCCTCGCAAGCATCCATTCCGAGCCGCCCGCGCACAGCCTGCAGCAGCACAGCCCCGCAGGAAGGATGCGCTCATGCTCATTGTAAGTTAGAGAGACGAAGACAACCTCTATATCTGCTCATGGAAAACAAACAACATTTCTTTAAAGCACAACAATTAATTAACTCCCTTTCCCTCTCAGCTATTATCCGACCTGCCCGACGGGTGGTGGGGGGGCAGTGATAGTCTACACTTGTCCGCTGCCAGAAGTGAGTAACAGGGTTTGAAATAATGGCAGCTCTGTGCCAACAACATATTAAAAACAAATACACAGAAGCAAAAATCCTCTTTGGATATATAAGTTTCATCACTTGACTGGTTTTCATTATCTTGAGCATGGGCCACAAAGAAAGAAGCTCCCACAGCATCCGAAAGCAAGGCAGATCTGTCAATACTTGCTCAGCGTGAGATTTAATCACTTTTGCTACAATTTTATGCACATTTGTAACCTCTTCCATGCTTAAAGAGAAAAGATTTACAGTGCAAAAAATGAATTTTATTACAGCCCACAGGCACCTCAAGCTATCAAATGTATGAAACGTGATCTCAGCATTTCCAGCACTGAGCAAGAACTGACATCGTGATGGCTACGAGTCGGGAACTTCTGCTCTGGTTCCCTTTGCAGTCACTGTGGCAGATTACGCTTACCTCCTCTTCTTCAGTTTCTTAATTCTTGCTCAGAAACCTGTATCATTCATGCCAGGCAAAGCAGAGGCTGATTATTAAATCCTGCTTCTAGGCCATCTAAAAGGGAAATGGATGCACGTGGCTCCTCCTCCGGCTCGGTGCCTGAAAGACAGAGCTATCCACATGCACTGTTGCCTTTAAATTGGGGAATATATATATGAGAAAGAGGTGAAAGCAACAGTCCTAAATGATTCTATATGCTTGCCCAAAACCCAACAACTGGAACGAAGCTTGGAGAAAATAATATAATTTTAAATTTAGTATCTAAATGTAAATAGATTGTTATATCACATTTTCACATCTCTCCTGTTGTGCTTCCTACCGTAGTATATTGGCAACTTATCTAGTAGATCAATGCCTATAGTTGTATGACAAATACTTCATTTTATTGCATGTGTCGGTGGGTAGTTGCTTGTCTCTGAGCTGCAGCCTGAACTGCATGGCTTTGATGCAGATTAGCTCACAGAAGCTCATGTTTTAATAATAGAATACGAATATATTAAATTACAAATATAACATTAGTAAAAAGTCTGTTCCTCCATAATTGCTTCACAGCCTTCTCTTCTCATAAATTATATCATCTTTAGCTGTCATATTTCCTCGTCACTCCCAGTAAAGCAGCAACAATTAGCGCCTCGGTGCCGAGGACAACCCTAAATAGCAGGGGTGTTCGGTCCCCCAGAGGTTTGCCAGCAGATCACAACTGACAGCAGGAAGGGAGAAGTCGCTGAAGAGATTGTTTCTGTTTCCTGATTACTAATTTATCTAGGACCTAAGTGGCCTGATGGCAACCTGGCGACAAGCTCAGGGGGACGGTTCATTGTCTCCTGCTGCAGCACACGCGGCCGCCCCGAGCTCTGCGTAGTCTTAGCAAAACCGAGTCAACAAAAATACAGCGGTGCGTATAATGCAACCTCTGAGAGGAACAACACCCGTGTTGAGGCACTGACTGAGGAACGAACAACCCAGACAGACATCTCTGACTGTCCCTGCATCACTGCTGATGGGCATGGCCCTCCAGCTTCTGGGGTAACTGGATGGATTGTCCCCAGCAGCTACTGCAGAACACGGTGGAGGGAGAGGTGGAAAGAGCACGTCATACAGAACACCGTACTGAGAGGCAAGGGCTGCTTACAAACAGTAATTGCACCTTGGAAATTAACAGAAAAACAACTACGTAACAGAATTATATAGATTTATACAGTCATCACTCACACTCCTTTTGCCGCTCTTGTGACACACTGTGTATTATGTCATGTATTCCTAATATGCTGCTGCTAATCTCCATGAAATGCTAGAAAATCAAAACCAGAATGAAAGTGGGTGGTGTCAGTTATATTTTAAGTTTGTCTTTTCCTTACCTTTTTTTTTTTAATGTTTCAAATTCCTTAATAAGATTTCATCCCTCTGCTTTGCTATTATAAAGTGCTTCTCTTTCTTATTTTTGCCCAGTATTGAGAGTGATGTCACCATAAAATCCTGATAGGCACAAGGGCAATAACTGTATTTCCGGACAAACGCTAGACCATGGCAAGGATCTTCTCTGATGGGGAGTTATCCAGAAGAAACTCAAGACACTTGGAAACCCCATCCTGTCACAATATCTTTGTGAGAGATTTGTCTTTATAAAAAATAACTTTTCTCTAAGTCGGGTGGGTATCACACATTGTTAATGCTCCTGATTTCAAATCCCCCCTTCTGCAATTGCCTCACCCCTCCCATCCGGCTCTGTCCCATCAGGAGTTTCACCTAACCAGTACTTGGGAAATGTGGGTTTGGATTTTGGCGACGGCTGTTCTGCATGTTACAACAGCAGCAAAACCACGCGGAGTGAGAGAGAGAGGCCTGAGGCTGGTTAATTCTCTAGAAAAGCCGGAATCTGCGAACAGCACAATTAGTTCATTAAATGGCGTCAAAGGTGCTACAGGAGGATGGAGGGTGCTCGTGGGGCCAGACCGGCATTAGGACGGTGCAGCACGGGCTCGGCAACGCCTCTCCGGCAGAAAACAAACCCCACTTTCCATTGCAGTTTCACCAGCTCCAAAACCAAATGCGATTTTCAAGTGTGGCGATTGGTACATTTTGTGTGAATCGGTATCCAAGGCACAAGACCCTAAATTGTCACTGCAAATGGGATCACATTAAGCAGCCCCAGACATGGCACATAACTGAAATGACATAAAAAGAGAACGGGGACGTGTCGCTAGGCAACCATCACCTTTTCGGGTGGATTATGCGAGTCCGGACACATTTGCACCATTGAGAGTCGTTGCTTGTCATGTAAAGGAGCTTTTCCGTATCTCTGTGTGACAAGTTCAGTTAGGTGCTGCGCTGGTGAGGACCACGAGACCGTGTCAGGCGAGCACCAGCCCGAGCGTGACCAGCATCCCGGCTGTGGCAGGGATGACCTGCTCCGGCGCAGATCTGCTCCAGAGCTGGGTTGGCAAGAGGTCTGAGGCTGCTTCATTGAGATTTCTGATTCATTCTCCTACAACTAGTGCAGCTCACATGATTTAAGTTATTCCCCTCTGGAGAAAAGTCACAAGAAAAGCTGCATGCTGTGGAAGGCTTAGTCATCCTCTTCATCCTCGCTGATTCTTTCTCCAGTAGGTTTAGGTAGCACCAAACCAAAACCTCTATGCACATAGCAAAGGTTCTTCCAAAACCCCAGTCTGGGCTTGCAGGGTAATTCCTGGGGGAAACAAATAAGGTTTGTATCGCCGATCTCATCTATGGGTGGAGGACTTCAGTTTAAAAGGTCATCAGCTTTTCACAGAGACTGTTTACTGAATTGCCTTTGCTAATGAAGACACTTTCCTGGATGGAAGCACCACGGCTGTCTGCAGGGCTGCCAAAGCCATCTTCCAGCCTCTCGGAGTGCCACCAATTCTGCGAGTTCCCCCACGGCGACTGCGTTCCCATCACAGGTATCTGCAAGTCTGAGATACCACCACCTGCGATCAGGCCGAGCTCGACCAATTCTGCAGAGGCACTAGTGTGTAAGGGAAGTTACACAATCCACAGTCATATTTTGGCCTTCAGCTCAGTGAAAGTAACTGCTGGAGTTTAATTATGACCATGATTGTTTAAACCGTAGCTTTGTTGCAGTGCCCTTTGGTAGAGCATGTGTGCGGTGTGTCTGTCCCACCCTTGCACTGTCCCTGTGCACGTGATGGCACAGAGACGGCACATCTTACTCTGTATGTTGGAGCTCCTTAGAGCAAAAACCTTCTCTTGAGGAGGAGGGAGGCATTCACAACTGTGCTGCTTCACTATGGCAAAAAAAACCAAACAAGAAAAAGTAATTTTCAAAGCTGCATCTTGCCTGGACTACACCTAAGCCAGACCTCCTTCCAGCAGCTCTTCCCCACCACAGCCTCTCCTTTCCTACTGCTGATGGCTTGCTTCCTTGCATCCATCCACGATCCTTCTGTGGAGATAACATTAAAATCTGCTTATGTGCTGAATTGATGTTTGCCTTCGCAGGTTGAGCTGGCAGCAATGGACTTCAGCCCTGGGGAGAGGACGATGTGCTCCTCTCACTCAGCTCTGATGGGCAGCTCCTGGAGGAGCTCCTCCTGTTTGGGGTTTTGCCTTTTTTAAGAACTTAGAGGATTTTGTAGCGCAAATCTCTTCTCAAGTTTTATTCATTTAAACTGAAATGCTGTAGGTTGCCAGGCGATGACCACCAAAATAATAAAATGCACCATGTACTAGCAACTTTAAAAATCTGCCAAAGGTAATGGGAATATTTCCTTCAGATATTCCTTGAAAGATGAGTTTGCTACCAAAGAATTTCCAGTGCCATTACGGTACTTGTTTTGGCTTTGCTGAGATTCATTAGATTGGTTGAAGTATTCAAAGGACAGCCCTGAAAGATGCTTGCCAACCACAGCTGGAAAATTGCCCCCCTCAGCCATGTCTGTGCACATCTCCATGGAGGAGTCGGGTCTATCCGCAGCTGTTTCATACAAATTTTTACCTACCGTAGACAAGTAATATAGTGCTTAAGGTTAGAAGTCTAATGAGCTGTCACAAAAATGTCAAATGCTGCAAAAGATAAAACCAAACCAGGCTCCCCCACGTGTGCACACACACTAATTTAGGAAGACAAGGCCAGATTCTCTATTGGCTCAACTCTACTGTCGTGAAGGGGGTGGCTGGAAGCCAGACGTCCAACCGATCTATCCGGTTACATCACCAAATGCCACTCAGATGTCTTTGCTTCCCATCTGCAAAACACTGATAATGTTTATAAGCTCCTACCTCAGAGGGAGACCACAAGGTGAACACCAGCACCTAGAAATCTTGAATAAGGGACTCATGCCAGGAGAGCAATCAGGGAAAGAGCCTGAGCAAGCTTGCACTTCAGTGCTGCTTTATGTACACTTGATAATCTGGATTCACCCGGGTCACCTCTGCTGCGCTCAGAATGCAATTAATGACAAAACGATTACTTCAAATTATTAGAATAATTACGTTTATGCATATGCATGCAAATGTATTGTTCAGAGCAGGGCTGGGCAAAGGCTGCAGGTGTGTTTCTGTGTAAAGAGCGTTACCTGTCTGTCACTTCACACAGCTTCCACTCCTGAATTCCTCATATTCTAACCAGGGCTACACTTTACCTTTAGGGCTTTCTTATTATTATTATCCCTTTTAGAAACAGATATTGACCCTGTCTATCATGCAGCTCCTAAGCAAAGTCAGACTGCAGAGCCAGTCAAGTGAATGATATAACTACACTTGAATTGAGCCTTGAACCCAAGGGACTGGCAAAATACTGCACAGAGTAGTGCCAGGGCCATAAGTAACAATTACAAATACCCAATGTAATGGGTTCTTTTAACGAGCATTGCTTTGAAGTTCCTAGAAGGATTTAATAGGAAACAAGAGTACGACCTTGCCAGTTCCCCAGGGCACACTGAGATTTGGAGTAGGTTTTTCTTTAAACAAAAGTTCATTTTAGCTTATAAGGCTTTCAAGTAGTAGCTGCTATCAGAGACATATGGTTTTAATTCATCAGGTTTTTCCTACAATGCACTTTTTGTGAGAACAGAGAATGTATCCGATAGGAAGAATAATAACAGCAGTTCTTGGGTGAGATAATGGCATAATGATAGAAATCAGTTCAGGTCGAGGTGGCAATGACATGACATTCTTCTAGAGTAAGATGCTTGTTAGGGTTTGAGTACATCAAGTATGTGTTGGCTTTGTCATTCTGCAAATGTGTGAGATTGAGACCAATCTGCTGTTGAACTTTTATCTCGATAAGGACGAAGAAACTCAGGCAACGTAGGGAAAGCGATTGTATTAGACAGATGCTTGCATTACAGTACAAAGCTAGAAAATTCTGACTTCATTTCGAGTAGAATAATACCCATTAATTTCAGTGAAGCAGGCTTTCCCACAATGAATCCCAGAAAGGATGGGAAGCTTATCACACTGATCACCCTAAAACCTGCAAAATGATGTAAAGATTATTCTGCAAAGTCAGTATGCACCATTGCACATGGCACTTACCTCTTCGAAAGAGAAAAGAATGAATCGCTGATTTGAAAGTTGGGCACATTTTCCTATAGTGTACGAGATAAATAATGAAGTCCGTGCATGACTAGAGTTCAAGCCACGTCTCTCTAGCACAAGAGGAAAGAAATAGGGCTGTATGTGGCTGGAAGTTTTGCCTAATGGCACGGGGTGGCCGTTACACCTCTCTAACATTGCTCTGTGGCCAGCAAATTTCAGCTCTCTTTGTAAAGACAAGGCAGGAATGGAGCACACAACATGCACGTTCCATTTTTAAGACAATGTGTGCAACCTCCGCGGCCGAGCTCCACCTCCAGAGAGCAGTGCTAGTGCACTGCAATCCCACCGCCGCTCGAGGCGAGGGCCAAGCACCTGCTGATTTCAGCAAAGCCGGTGCTCTTGCCGTAAAAATTTACAGTACAGTATAAAATAATGTGGAAAGTTACTGTTTTCTTACGACTGTACTAGAGCACTTTTCCGCTTGGACACTGGGAGCTTTTGCATTTCTTGGTGTTTGCAAGGCTCTGCTGCAAGGAACCGTGTGCCCACGGCCCCTCTCGCCCACCGACAGCCCTCCGTCGCTGGGGTCTGGGGACCGGGCGCCGTTCCTGGGCACACCACGTCACGGGGGAACGTGACCAAAATAAAAGGGCCTCTGACAGGAGACATGCCTATGGTAAGGGCAAAACCGAGTGTCAGAGGAAAGTCGCTCCTCTGAAGAACGTTATGAGGACGTGTAGCTGTGTTAGTTCTTACAAGCTCTAAAACCAGGCTCTAAAACCAGGCCGCAGATGGGCTGTGGGATACGTGTTCCCCCTTTGCAGTGGCGAGATACGGCATTCATCCTGATGAATATTTACCAATGGAAGTGATAGCTCTCTCTAAACAAACAAAAAGCGTGTCATTTATTTCTCTGCCTCTGAACTGCTTATGCTGATAACTCTGTCAGCATCAATAAACTCCTTTTGTTAAGCTGGAAAGATGATCTAAACTACCTGTGGTGACAGACGCCGCTTTCAGCCTCCTCAAGACTGGGCTAAAAGAGAATTTTTATCAGCCACATCTTTGACTACTTCGCAAGGTATTATTAAGGCAGGTGCCTTCAGAGACAAATTCGGAGATTGTTGTCAATATTAATTTTCCCATCTCAGCCAGTAAAAGAAAATGTGACTTTGAGTCAAAGAACGGAGCCAGACACATACTGTTCAGGGTCTGAAAAATAATGGTTTGGCCTGAAAAACAACTGTAAGATTGAGATTCTGAGTCAGGTAATAAGATTGCAATAGCAAAGGCTTAGTCTTACCCTCCTAAATAGAAGCTAAAATCAACAAAGTACTGTACTGCTGACGAACATCGACCCTGAGCGTGTTGGCCTGCACCTTTCTCCTACCTCCTGCTTCTGGGTCAGGGGAAGTTTGAAACCATCCGCGAGGCTGGGGACAAAGAACAAAGAGCAGAAAGGCTTATCAATGCTCCCAGCAAAGGAGAGGTCGCGGAGAGGCTTGAAGAAGCCCTGGCGCGAGGAGCAGCCACGCGGGGGGGGATGCGGTGGGGGGGTGAGGGCAGGGAGCAGAAGTCCCCGCTGGTGGGGGAGGCGATGGGCAGCACGCCGGGAGCCGGGGAGTCGCTGGACGGACCTTCTCGGGACCGAGCCAGCGGTGCCTCTCTGCGGGCAAGAGCCCAGGAGCTTAGGAAACGTGTTTCCAAATCTCCGTGAGGTTATGGCAGGGAAGAAACAAACCCAATTCGCATTACTCCTTAATGGGGGCTGACAGTACAGAAAACATACTAATTTAAATGTAAACTGTTTCCCTTGGAATGCTGGGGACTGGAAAGATAACAAATAGTAGCAAATTATTTTCACCTGCTTAACACAAAGCAGTTAGTAGCACTTTGGTTATCTTACCTGGAAAGTCACGCTCTGTTGAGAGCTGTTAAAGCCAAGTGTGAAACAGTTTGCATGAAACATAATTAAAATTATGACCTGAGTGATCTTCTAAAACATCCCAAAGGAGTCCTGAAGTCAGAGCTATAGGAAAACGATTCCTCTCTACCTCTTGACTTTGATCCTGAACTGGCTCCTAAATCTCCTCCACCACCTTGTGCCACCGTCCCTTCCACTGCTGCCGCTGCTGCCTGCCCCATGCCGTGCCATGCTGTGCCCTGCTGCCGCCCGTCCCTGCCCCGCGCACGCTGGGTGCTCTGCAGCTGCCTCCTCTGCCCGGCACGGAGGGACACTTTCCACCTGGGTGCACATCTCTCCAGCGTTTGACCAGGAATCCTGCAATGTGTGATTCTCTTCTCTCCACCCATACAAAAATTCCCGTTTCTGACGCTCCGCCTGAAGAGCGTCCTCAGCCAGCCCCTGCCCTAGCAATACCCCAGCACTCCTCTGGGCAGATCCCTGGGGTTTGACCCAGCAAATATACAAATAAAGACATGGTTATAAAGTAATCACGCAAGCCATCATTTTCTTCCTTACACCCTCATTCAGTAAATACAGCTCTACATGTCTAGCTAGTTTATCCATTTAGTGATTAAAGAACTGAAAATGTTTTCCTAATTAATCATTGTACTTAATTAAAAAAATAAAGAAAACTAAAATTCTGTGCAGTTGCCAAACAACAGGAACACAGGATTGAACAACACTTTTTAAATGTTTTTTTTCTCCCAACAGTATTCAGTTATGGGTTTCATACTGAGTTCAATTACAAAAGGTATTTTCAGTTTAGTCCTTTAATGAATTACAAGCAATTCCATTATTCGCTCTCTTTATTTCCAGTTCTTTTCCTACAAACTAGCGCATTACCCTCCCGACAGCCCCCCGAACGCGGTGGCTGTAGACCTGCGCCGTGCCAAAGCGAAAGCCTTGCTGGGTCCTGAGCTCACACAAATCAGCCCATTTCAGCTACACAGCCCAGGCACTCTCAGAGTCAGACCCAGATCCCTATTTCCCACAATTCGGAAACACAGACTATTTTTCAATAGAAAACTGAAACCAAGATGACACCTGGAGAGAAAACTTTTGCAGGATTTGGCTTTTGTCTAAATTAACCTCCCGGTCAATGAACTGCCCCTTCACGCCATCAGCCACGTTTCTGAGCAAACCACAGCTCGGATGCTGGCGTGCATGACGAGGAAAGCGGGCAACGGGGAGAAAACCAACATCTCACCGAAGGACTGTAATCTGAAGGTTTCATTGGACGTGAATGACAAGGTTACACCGAATACAACCTCCCTGTGTTAGAGAAACAGGTCATAGTTTTATTTTAAATAACCATAACTGTCTTATTTATTGCTCCTTTTGTTCTTTCCAGGAAAACACAGTGACAGAAAAGACAGGACAAACACTTCACCATCCCATGGGCCACTGGTTCGTACTCGGAACATCCTCTCCTCTGAAGAGATGCGTTTGCCTCGATAACCCCCGGACACAAAGCTGTATTCCGTACAGTGTGTCATGGAGACTTTTCACATACCCACACCCATCCTTAGGGCAGTGACTATGTCCTCCGTGAAGCTGGGGCCTGACCCATGACAGGACTCCCTATGGCTCATACTTACACAGCACCGAAACCTCCTTCCTGGGTCGTCCCCGTGTCTCTGGGTCAGCACAATCCCAAAAGAAACTGGTGCCAAACCTCTTGCCAGGTCATTTCCTTAGGAAACCACATTTCGTCCCTCGGTGATGTGCACAGAGCCCGGTGGTGACTTCGGGCAGCTCCTCCACTCTTCAGGTGCCCAGGGATGCCCCGTTGGCTGCCTGGGACCTGTTCAGCAGCACGGGTGGCTTTGCCTGCAAGACCTGGACTCTCTTAGCTCCACCTCCAGAGAGCAGGTCTGTAGAGCTCCAGCCCTGGGATGCTGCTGGCAAGATTAAAATCGTATAAACGGGAACGTGTGCAGTAGCGGGACGTTTGGCTGTGGGCCGTTTCTGGTGAGATCCACCACTGGGAGGACCACAGAATCATGGATCTGTTTCGGTTGGAAAAGACCCTTAAGATCACCAAGTCCAAGGGTTAAGGCGGCACTGCCAAGCCCACCACTAACCCATGTCCCCAGGCACCACATCTATGTGTGTTTTAAACCCCTCCAGGGATGGTGACTGCACCCCCTCCCTGCTCGGAGTGCTTACAGGACACTGTCCGACCGCCCCGAGGGACAGGAAGCTGACAGGAGAACGTCCGCATGGGAGGGGTGACCGGCCAGGGTTGTCGGAGAGCAGCGAAGACACTCTTTCAAATATTAGACTCTGCCGCAGGTGCAAAAACACATTTTAAACTGATTCCCCTAACGCTTTGTAATTTGGCACACCAGCTTAGAACCGAAGAACGATAGCACTCTAAGCTGCAGGGCTCGGGGCATCAGAGAGACGCGCAGACACCCAATTCTTCTGCAGAGAACGCGTGCGTGTTCGTTACACTGCATGGCTCTGTGGGGTATGTTTGCCCTGGAAAGCAAACGAGGACACGTGCACGTGCACAGCGATTGCAGCCTCTCACGAGGGAAGTCTGAGTTACTCTGGTACGGAGCAACCGCGATGCCGAGCCACTGGCAGGGTGCGGTTCCGCCCTGAAAGAAACTCCCCTCTCTTCTTCAAGCTGGCCTGCTCCATCTAGTTGGCAGAGTTGCAAGTAACAAACATCTTAACAGAAAAAATCAAGAATGTTCATGAAGTGCAAAGAGGCTAAATTCACTGGAAAATTTATTCATGGTATATAATTCTGTAATAGAGTGTCTAACAAAATTACACTCCGAGCTGCATGGTTAAACAGGACAATTTTGCCGCAATCAACATTTAATTTTTTTGCAGAAAGTCTTGATTTCAAATATCCTGGAAATGTTTAACAGCCGATATTAATAAGAGTACAGATTTAATATAAGACTATTCCACAGACACGATAAGCATCATGACAAGTGGTGTAACTATGGCAACTATATATTTTTTTCTTTCTTTCTCCACCGAACAGCAAGAACAGCCATCCCACTGGCTGCGGTGCCAGACGCTTCTCCCAGGTAAGACTCAGTGCTCTGAGTTTCAGAGGAGCCACTAAGCCAAACACCAGATCCTGGGGCCGGAATGCCTTCCTTCCCTAGTACGGGTGTCTCTTGTGTTTCGTGGGCATTTACGTGTATTTAGCTGTTAACTTAATTTCTTTTTTTTTTTTTCCTTGACTATGGCTAGAAAATGAAACCTTGCCTTTGTTCCTTGCTGTCAGACTGAGTTCAAACCCAACAAACTCACCCCAAAGTCAAAATCCCTATTTTCATGAACAAAAGAATGCTCTCCTCTGTAATATATCACCATACATCACTGAAAGATGCACACGTTTCCTTTCCCGATGCCCACAAAGAGAAAAAAGCCCTTGTGATGTTTTCCAGAGACGCTGGGTGTGAAAGTGGTGCCTATTTGAAATAAGAGAGAAACACTGAGAAAGACCAATTTCCTATGTGCTATTTTTTTTTATTTGCTGCTGCTTACTAGCCCCCAAAACCAAACAAACCCAGGCCCCCGCTGCACAAATTTATTCTCCCTTTTCTACCTGTGTCCACGTAAAATAACATCTATCTCATTTTGCAGTATTATTTCATGTCGGTGACAAATGAAGGCTCAGCTGTGTCTCACGCTCATTTTACTCACATGCTCCTTCGGTTTATCAGCACTGTCATTTCCGAGCGCTGCACTGAAATTTTCTATGGGTTTGTTTTCCACAAGGTGACAAAATACATCAAGGCTTGGGCAGAATCACCGAGATACCCACACGCACGCAGGGACCGGCTGGTGCAGCGCGGGAGAGCTGTCCTGCAGAGGTGGCGGGGACCGGCGGGTCCTGGGCCAGGCTCCAGCCTGCGGCCGCCAGCCTTTCCGTTCTGATCCCGCTGCCTCCTGCCCGCTTCCACGCACCGTGACTCTCTGCCCCCGAGGTTTCTCTCTGTTCTTATCTCCACAGTCTTTGAACAGTTTTCTTCACGCCTGTAATCACGCACACAGAAAGCTGCATGGGTTCACGTCTTTATTTTGAGAACTTCATTTACCTGTTATGTTGCTTATTTTCACTTTTCCTGGCCTTTTTCCTCCATGATTACTATGATTAGCTTTTTGAACTCACTGTATTTTCAATAGGTTTGTGAACAAATACTCTTTCAGCCAGCCCATTGCCTCTGGTTCTGCCTGCTGGTGGAAGCCCTTTGTACCTGCTTGCCTGTGAGCCGGTCCACTAAAGACCAGACTCCGATGACTGCAAATATCATTAATCTCAGAAAAATACACAACAGGAAAAAACAAAAAAATAAAAGCTCGTTTGTCCTGAGTAAAAACGCAGCAGCAGTCACACAGACCTGGAATCCCAACAGATAAATTTGCGAGGAACGGGCTCCGCTCATTCCCAGCCAGCCACGGTCCCTTTTCTGCAGGGAACAAGAGGAAGGGAGCGTCCCCCCGTCAGCTCGGCAGCCGGTGCGTTGTTCCCTGACCTGCCCACACCTCCGATCCCGTCAGTTCCGTGGCAGCGATGAGTACACCTCCTGGGCACCCGAGGGGGAAGACATTTAAGTCCCTCGTTTAATGCAGGTTTTGCACCTAACCTTACGGTCTGTATAGATTTCAGCACAAATGTAAGCGACTCGCCCCTAAACCAGACGTTAGATGTCCTTCACGGGATCCACTTCGCAGCCCTTTGCTCCCTGCAGTATGTGACAGCCGTCGTGGTGCTGGTGGCTGCAACGCCAATGCGCGGGAACCGAAGCAGAGCTGCCTCACAGATGTTTTAATTCAGTACAGAATTATCTAAGGAGTTTTGGGTTGTTGGGTTTTGGGGTTTTGTTAAATTAAAAAAAGGAAGCACTATACCTTTACGTTGACAAACAGGAAAAGAAAACGTCTGCGTCCCGGCACGCGTTACTGGCTGCTGCTGGGCAGAGCTGGGCAGGACGACGTGTGTTAGCGACAAAATCCCGAAATCCCTCCCCGCTATCACCGAGCTGAAGCGACCGGATTGCAGCAGGGAATGGCCACCGAGCAGCAAATGTAAGCACAACCATTGCACTTTGCAGCCCATGAGGAATGTTCTCTCTCCCAGAACACTGCACCTCCAGCGCGCACTGAAGGCCTCTCTCATCGCTCCTGCCTGCGTACCAAGCCCCAACGCGTGCGGCGAGATGGGGAGTACCACCCAGTGCCGCATGGTGACGGCTGCTTGTCTAACTGTTAATAATAATCATTTAATAAATTCAATTAACTGATCCTAATAACCACCGGCAAACTAAAACGGCTGCAAAACAATTTTCTAGCCATCAAAAATCCCCAGCTGCAAACAAGATCAAGAAAATCTGCAAAGACTCTGAATTGTACAACCTCCAGTGCAGCTTCCGTCCCAGCTGGGAGGCCAGAACACCGTGCAAAGTTTAGCGTATGCTTCCCTCAGCCTTTGACTTCATGGCCGTTAGTTGTTCTCCCTAAAATCCCTTTTCTAGCTCCCTCCAGTGAAGCTATCCGCGCTGCGATCCGCAGCAGCCAGACAGCATTGGCCTCTGGGTGGTAAATCTTTCGTGGGCTCGGAAGATTCCCGATCGTATCGCGTCAGGTTTTGCACCTGAGGTTCCGGATCATGGCTGCTCCTGGGGACACCTTTGTTATAATTGTAATAACAATAACGATTAAAAGAGTCCACATCCCGACAGCTGCAAGATGCAATTGTAATGCTTCCTATTGCTTGGATAGGGGAGAAATAGAAATAGGACCCCAAATGTCCTGGCCTGGGGCGATTTCAGTGAGATTAAGCTGAGAATGTCACGTCTGATTTCATAGTCCTGCAACTCTCTGAGTCACCTCATTAGCACAGACGAGGATGTGAGTGCACGTCAGCAACGCCAGAAGGTACCACGTGAGAGCAGCATCAGGTGAGTCCTGTCAAGGTGACATGTACCCTGCTCAGGAGGAAGGCACTCACGGTAAATATATGGAAGACGAGAGCCAAAAGTCTTTGTCTTTTCCCTGATATTACAATTTATGAATTTGACAAATTCTCCCGGAGAGGATGTAAGGACTGATAAATTAGTCAAAGGGAGAACTCGGTGCTACTAAGAGTTTATTAGGCAGAAAAGTGAGAGAGGGACTGGTCCATGAGGTATAACAAAATATGCAAAATTTACAGCTCACACTCCTTCCAAATTTCCTAGGAAAAAAGATCACATGAAAAGAAAAAAAGAAACAATGGAACAAAACAGGAATACTAATACTAATATACTAATTAGCGCTCACTTGTGTCTCAAAGCCATGTATCCAGCTACCTAGCTTTTAATATCCAAAGCACTTATAGCCACGAATAATGCGTTTTAACTAGAACTAGCATTGTTCAAACATCAAACTATAAGGTGATTGTTTAAGTGCATAAAGAATTTCAGCTTTTAAAAAAGGAAACAGTCTGACACTTTCCTGCATATTTACAAGCCTTGTATCATGTAGGTCATGAAAGGTGTGAGATGATCTGCAAAATAATTAATATGGGAGCATGCAATTACGTGAATGTATCAAAGTGCATCATCGCATCCAGTTATTTTGAGATGCAAAAAGGAAGTAACCGAATCCCCGAGCGTTCAGACAGGAGGGGACCTGGCTCAGGCCGCAGACCCCCCAGGGTCCCACGGCACCTACTGCCTTGCTACTGCCACACTTCGAGTCCTTCTGACAACCTTTCCTGGCCATATAATAATATTTAAAAAAAAATGAAAATCTGGTCAGTAGCTGAGTCCAGCTATGCTCAACACAGTCAGCAGGAGGAGGACTTGGCTTCCCCTGACCTACCCTAGGTCTCATTCAAGCAGCCGTTGCGAGAGACTTATTTCGGAGAGGTTTTAAATGAAACCTTTAAACGACACGTACTGCTCTCAGCCATACAAAGTGCTGTCATGGTTTAAAAAATATATATCCGTCGTAAGGGAAGCCCTTCACAGTTTGAAATGTCCTGAGAAGAGTCTAACCTTGCAGTGCCCAGAAGGGTAATTGCAAACCCCCTTGCATCACTCACGGGATGGTTAGGGAGAGAAAAATTTCGGGCACTGGTTTGGCTGCCGGGCAACAGGATGCTGTCATGGGTATATAAAACTTGATGGAAAACATTGATTCAAATGGATGCTGAGACCTTGAGAAACTGGTAAAAATTAAAATGCAAATTGAATGTGCAAATGCAAATGTTCTCGGAACAAAAGTCCCATTTTTTTTCCTTTTCTTAAAGGAGAAATCTGGAGAGAGCAGCTGCCACGGCCCCAGGCTGGTCGCTGCGGGGATGGGGTGCTGTGCCGTGGGGAGCGGGGGGCTCTGCTCTGCCCCGAGCCCCCGGCCAGCAAAGGGGTCTGAGGACAGGATGGGAACGGGAACTCACCAAAACCAGCGAATGCGCCAAAAACATCAAACAGCACCTTTACGTTTCACTCGACTTCCTTCAGAGCACAGAAAATTGTATTTTTCTTCCCAGCACATTGGACTTCAGGCACTTTAGTTCTGCGTGCCTTCACCTCTTTAGAGGTCGCATCCGTATAAATATTTTAGTTTAAAAAGTAAATAAGTCGATATCAAACCAGCAAAATTGTACCTGCGGAAAACAGGCCTCATTAGGGAAACCCCTCGGTGTGTACAAAATTAAAGGTTGTTCAACCTCATCAAATGTTGCTGGGCTTGGAAAATATGTGCTAATGAATAAGTAATTTCTGGAATATATACTTCCATGCCAGTTTCTGGCTTAAATTTGCAAAAGTAGTGGAGCACGAGGAGTCTAACGGCGTGTGCAAGGGGCCCGTGTGCATCTCCCGACCAGTGTGTGCGTGCCAGAGACGGGTCCCTGACGGGGAGGGACCAGCGGGAGAGCAGCTCGGGAGAAAAGGTACGTGGTGATTGCAGGAAGCGGGAGGAAAAAATCACCTCTGAACTGTGGAAAATGGAAAACAAACACCACAGCTATGGGTCATAACGCGGCACAACAGCAAATCGTGTTGCATCTGCTTTATCAAACTGTGCTATGCAAAGTTAGATAAAAAAAAAGAGTCAATGTTCCTGGGGGGGGCAATTCCAACACAGCCTGTTGCAAACACACACATTTTTGCTAATGCTATAGCCGGTGCCACCCGGTCCCTGCCAGCAGGAATTCTGCAGCGCAGCCTCCCCTTCGGGGAGCACCCGGACTGCCGGGGGCCGCACGCTGAGCACCGCGCAGGAAACGGCCCCGGCGCTGCAGCCGCACGGATGGTCCCTCCATCTCCCGTCGGCTGCTGCGACAGTCACAGAGCGGAGGGGCCGGGAAGGGCCTTCAAAGCTCAGCTCGCCCAGCAGCCTGCCACGGGCACGGTCCCGCGCACCCTGCCCAAAACGGCGGAGAAGAGCAGCTGAAGTAGCAGTTCGGAGCAGGGGAAACGCTCGGGTTCTGCGGTAAAACGTGGCTGAAAACACAGCGCAAAGCCGAGCTCCTGCAGAGGAAGGGGACCAGCCAACTCCGCACCCCAAAATCGCATTTCGGTAGTTCAGAGCACTCACGTTTTCTAACCCAAGGGACACTGGGGGAAGGCTGTGCTCTTCGGGAGCCGAGCCTTCCTCCAGGAGCGTGAGGGGAAACCAATTTCAACTGCACGACTTGCCAAAAAGGGCAGTGAATTCGTTCGTACATTTGATGCTCGGCTGCCCCCCCGATCACGAGAAATCTGTTCTCCAGACAAACTTTTACAGTCTGTGGCACAGAGGGTGCCCCTGCGGCGGAGGCGGGTGCCGTCGCTCCCGCACCACTTCTCGCACAGACCGAGGGTGAGATCTGGGGCTCCGCACCCCCACAGCACCCGGCGGCCCGGGGGTCACCCCCAGCGTGGCTCCTCCCATGGCCAGCCAAGTAAAGGGGAATCTACCGTGTCAATAAAATCATTTACAACTTGGGAAACAGGACGATGTGGATTAGGGACGGATTTGGGGTGCTGCATGGGCTGATGTGGATGTATCTCCGTGCAATAATTTCAATATAAGCAGATCATCATCAGAACAAATCTATGATAAGTCTTATTTTTCAGTAAACCGTTCTAGAATAAAAATAGATGCAGTGAAGACCTGTCAAAGTTTTTTGCTTATCAATTTTGGCTGCAAATTCTCATTTCTTAGCAGTCTCCACTGAACAGAAAAATCCTTCAAGTGAGGTTGAACACAGAGCACTTTCTCGGGATGAAACTAGTCAGATTTAAAACAAAAATGACGCTTCGATCCAGAAAACAATTATTCTGTACCACATACTCTAAGGTGTGATGAGCTATAGAGCATCACACAACTGGGGCCCAAAGCCTTCAGAGAGTTGCCGGGTCCCCAGCGATGCTGGGGGGGTCCCGGGCTCCGGGGGCTGCGCGGGCACGGAAAATCCTGGGCACTGAGGGTAACTCAGGCTATTTCCCTCTCAACATAAGCTCTAGCTCGGTTTGAAACCATGTCATGACTCATATCACAACAGCTTCATTATAGCATAATCTTAAGTAATTGCATAGATATTCTAGGAGATACGACCATGAAACGTAATGACTTCACACAACACGGTGCTGCACATACCTTACACACGATCGCAACGCTTCGCAATCACCATGGAAATTTCTCTGCGTACAGATCGAGCAAAAAAACGACTTGTAAGGGAACTGAAAACCTTTTGGAAGCAGCACGTTGTGAGGAGAGTCCCTGCCTCGCCTGTGGCCGAGCTACCTCCCTCCTAACAGGACTTCATTGTTAGCAGCCTCGGCGGAGCTAACGGGCTGCTCCGTACAAAAGCCAGCGCTCCCGGCTCTGTCCCTGCGGAGACGCACGCGGATTGGCATGTTCACATTAGCTCACTTGGTACTGGAGACGTACTCGTCGCCCAAAGCAGAGCACAGGACCGGGTTAGGGGAAACCCAGCGTGAATTCAAGAGGAATGCAAAGCTCAAGGATCTGCCAGCCGCAGTACAACGTTCAGACAGCATCGCTGCTGCGCAGGGAGCTGCCGCTCCTTCTGTCCTGAACCCCTCGCAGCCGAGCACTGCGGCACAGTGCTAAGGTGGAAAAGTTACCTGCTGTTCGAAACGCTGAGGCAGGAGCCTCAGCTAATATCAACTGACGGTTCTTCTTCAAAGCAACGGGACCACTGTGGTTCGGATGTACTCAGCATCTGGCACAGATCGAGCCGCAGTTCAGCGGAAACACCAGGCGGATGATAAAAGGTTGCGGATGAGGTGCGGTGTTTCACCAGCATCGCTGCTCAAACAGCTTTAAGTGCTGAAGGACTACCATACCATCTGGTTGCAAAAAGCAACCGAAATAACGATGCTCGGTAATAATAATCCAACCAAAAAAGCAGGGGGTCTCTCTCCCTTTAGTCTCTCCTTGACTGCTTTCATAAATGTCACGACAGACTCGAGGGCGCAGCAAGCTCACGGGCACCGCTCGGGTGCTTCCTGGAGCAGAGAGGCCCCGTGCCATGGCTTGCTTTGTGCTCGGCACAACGCGCCAGACCGCTGCCCTCAAAACGTTCTGGGCCTTGCTATGGGACTTACGTGATCCCATCTGCGATGCACGAGCATCTCACCGGCCTCATCCACGGGACGAGGCGCAAGGGTGAGGAGCACGCCAGCCTCGCGCTGGGCGGCTCTGAAAGCCCGAGGGACGGGTCCAGGACATTCAGACACGGCAAGCACTTCAGTCACTGGACTGTCTTCTCCTCCTGACCTGTAAACATGTCTCTTGGAGGTGGACCAGGAGATATTTCTGCGGTACCAAATGTGACTCTACAGCTCCACAAAAGCATTTGGTGGGTTTTTGCCTTGTCCAGGTGATGGACAACTTTTTCCCCTGACTCAGATACTACATCGAGTTTTTCAAGCCTTGTATTTTCATCAGTCCCAACAGTAAAGAAGTCCTATTTGTCACTCACAGGAAACAATTTAAAAGCATTATAAATGCATCTCTCCGTGCATCACAGCAGAAATTGATACAGTCAAGTAGAGGCTTAAGCACTGTGTTCATACCTACATACAAATACGTTACGAGCAAAACAAGTGTCAATTTACAACTCAGTTGATGTTTTCCTGACATCATTGCTTTGCTTTTAATACAGTATATTGTTTCTTGCTGGTTTTTGTTTTGTATTCCTGGAAGAACAAATCAAAACATAGCAACCCGAGCTACAGCAGTGGGCTGGAACAGCAACACTCACGGGCGAGAAACGGGAAACAATACCTGGTGCAGCAGAGCACTGGCGTGGGCAAGACCGCCACGAGCCCAAACCCTTCTCAACGGCAGCATTTTTCATAGCTTGGCATGGCCCAAATTTTAAATCTGCTTAAGGAATCTGAATGGCCAATTGCTTCTTGTAAGACTTGGATGACAAAATCACTTGTGTGCCTTTCCAGATAGCAATTCCTTCCATTATACAATAATGTTACACGGAAAAAATAAGTTTTAGAAACCTGTGTGAGCTCCTAATTCTTTAAATTTTAAATGGTTTTTAAATTTTATATAAAAAAGTGATATCTCCTGAGATTTATGTGCCTTCTATCTCTCTCCTATTCTGAGCATCTCCTTCCTTTAGCAATTTTGCCTTCACGTAGTCGCCCTTTATTCTTTCACGTTTGATTTGCAATAATACTTTGAGTGGCCCCTTCTCCCCTCCGAGTACTTTGTTACATTTCCCTCGACACCAGGCAGCACCAGCCTTGCTGACTCTGGTGAGGCAGGTAATCCTGATGCTCCTAAAGAGCTTCACACCTTAAATAAGGCTTTCTGCCTGAGCTGTGCAAGTTAGAATACGGGGCATGATTCAAATACAATAAAAAGCAATTTGAACACTTCACAAGAACTCGAGCTGAATTGAAACTGGAGCTGTGGCAATTTGCACCAGCTAAAGATATTAGTATTTTTTTCCCTGTGACTCAGAGACTCGATTCAAGCAACATTCCTACCTTTGCTGATACAAGCCCTCACCTATTAGGGCTCAGCTAAACATTTGGAAGGCTGTGTACAGCAACTCCTTCTAGCACCAACTGCACGGCACGGCAGTAACCAGGGCAGTGCCTTTGGTACCGGGGCAGAGCCCCACGGGAGTGGGCAAAGCCGTCTGAGCACACCCACGGAGCCGCAGCTCTGGGAAATAATTATTAATGGCTGTTAGTTGTTTGTCTCCAGTCCCAAATGCTTTCTCATTCCCCTCGATTCGCTAGAAAAGCAGTAATCCCTGGCTGATGAGGCCACAGATACAAAGTGAGCTCACAAGATCACCACGAAGGCAGTCACAACACTCAGAAAAGCCAGCCCTCAAAAATTGTTCACTTGTGGTTATTTGGGAGTGGACACTGGGATCACCCCCCATGAAAAAAGTATTTTGCAAACTTTTTTTGAGCCACTTATAGTTTTAGAGTAAAGAAGATTGATATATGAGTTAGCAAACGTTATTTTTACGCTGCCAGGCAACCCTGGTAGAGCTGCTAGAAATGACTCAGAAAGCATTTTGTTAGTTGTTCGATCTGATTGCCAAAATTAACTTTTGATCATTTGTTTGTTCCTTTTTAAAATTCTCATCAAATATCTACATCTTCAAAGGCTTTACTGGGATCCACCTCCACCCGTGGGAGGTAGAAGACCACCAGTCCCTTGTCTCACTGGGGCACAGTGCAGGGATTAAAATCACCAAGTCCTGGGTCTCCCCTTTTCAAAGCAAGCCCTTCACGTGGCAGCTTTTGGTAACGGATGCGTGAACAATTTTTAAGTTAGATACTTGTTTTAACATAGCTGCACTAATGCACATTCCTCATTTATTTATGTATATCATCATCATAATTTGAGAATAAAGTAGTAAGAAGCTGGATTTTTCCTTACCTTTTTGGAAAGCAGGCAAAAGCTATACAGTAGGTGGAAGAGTGTACCAAGTAACAGATTTTTGAACACTCTTTCTTACTGGTGGTATGCAGTCTACAGGAAAAGTAAATACATTGGTATGTATAATACATCTGTTCACAACAAACTCTTCAAATTTTGCCCTGTCATGGAGGCCACGACATTGATCCAATGAAGAGCTCAGATTCAAGCAGCGATAGTGGAAAGCTGAGAGATGCCAATATACAAAATTAACTCTGGGCTGGAATAAACGAACCAGTTCACAGAAGTTCAGGTACCTCTGAACACGGGAGCAGCTGCTCAGAAGAGAGCGAGTCTGGTTGAAATATTTGTTTTTTTCCCTGTCCCCTGAACAAACTCTGGAACATTTTGGCTTTAGGTTAAGACTCCCCAATCCTTCCTCACCCATTTTAGGCTTTTTCCTCAGAAAGATGGACCGGGCAACGTCACGTCAGTGATGTTAAGGACAAACATGAGTGAATACACAAAAACGCCAGGGCACAGCACGGGAGCTTTTGCACAGCGGTGTCTGCACATCTGTCCGAGACAGGAGCAGCTTGTGGTCCACATACACCATCCACAGTTCACTGATGGGAACCCACAAAGTCAACGTCCGTTCTCAACGCATGGAGGAAAGCGGGGATGGGCGCACACTGCTGTCGGTGGAGAGGAGCTGGCAGCGCGCAGGAAAGCACTGGTTTAAAATGGAGACATGCAAACGATGCCTGGACTGTTTGGGGAGAGCAGGCAGTGACTGCACTTCACCACTGAAAGCTGAACCCACTGCCACGTGAGTTCTGCCTAATGCTACATAAAGGAGAAAGAGAAAAAATTCTCTTGAATATGCCTGCACAGGTACTGAGCCCTCAAAACACCTGCTAACTTAAAAGTCCAGAGACTTATCACCCTACTAAAAATTAGACTGAAAATTGTAAGTTTTTAGACCTGACTGTTTTCTGGCTAGCCCACGGTGACGCCTTTCCTTTGCCATTTCTCAACAGATCTCAGCTAAACTCCTCGGGGAAAGTGTTCTGCTCCCAGGAGCTGCTCTGCCTTTCCGACAGCTGTTTGACACCTTGATGTGCTTGGTCTTTGCCACGGAGACGCTGCACGTTCACTACTGCGTACTACTGGGCTCCTCTGCACTACTCATCTTCATCTCAGAGCTTCATTGCAGATAAAAAAGGAAAATAAAGGGGGAAAACTTGAGCACAGCCATTCTCACAGACAGTGCGATTTTCCCCATGAGACTGGAAATGGGGACACTGGAAGACCAACACTCCCTGTGCTGCCAAGTCCTGAAAGACCCCAGTCCCTGCAAGAGAGCATCTTCCCGGCGGAGCCGCTCCCAGGAAGCAGCAGGCAGTTGGGTTCCTTCTCAAGGCTGCTTCAACAGGGAAAGGCATGAAAGCAAACGCCCTTCCAGTAAGGTCTGCTCGTCCAGCCTGCGAGAAGCACAACCTCCTCATTACCAAGCAACCGAGATGCTGATTTCCCTGTCGCTCTGTTTGGTAAAACCATGAATTAAAACAAGTTGCTAGGGAAAAGGAGTAATTACATGTAAATCTCAATATAAGTTAAGTATGGGTTGGAGGTTCAAATGTTTTTCTCATAGTCTGACACTCTGCTCTTGCAGCAGAGACACAAGCAGACAACCGAGCAGAAGCACTCGCTATCTGTTCAACTTCAGACTTGATGAAAAGTGACTTAAATAGTGTGAAATTCGACCAAAGACACATGAGAGCAGAGTGAACTCATTACACGGATGGAAGCTGCTGTGCACCAAATTCTGCTCATCTGAGTCTGCCGCAAACATGTATTAGCAAGAAAAAGCTGTTGAATGAGTAAAAGCATGCACATGCCAGATGGCAAACTGGAACGATTAACAGAGTTTTCATAAGTAACACAGTTTTAGATTGAAAAGCTAAAATATATCCCATTCAGCATGAAATCCCTCCCAGGTCATGGCTGGGGAGCTCAGCTTGTGGAACCTCTTGCTTCCCATATGTCCCAACAAAAAGCCGCAACAGAGCGAGTCCCTGTCCCTCCCGATGGCTGGGACAGCAGGTCGCTGCATTGCAAGTAGTTTTCCTCCCACGTTAACAGAGCTTCTTCCTTTCTCCTCACACTACAGCCCCACTGCTCGAGCCCAGCTCTCTTAAGCGCTCTGCACATTTTTTCCGAGCTCAAATCCCGGCAGCTCAGCTGAGAGTTGTGTGCAGCATCTCCACCCGATGCTCGGTGCTGCTGCTGAGGACCTCCTGCCCTTAGGAAGCCACTCAGGTAATTTGTAGGCCTTCCAGTTTTACATGCACATCTTCAATTCATTAGGCATTCCTTTCAAGCTAGTAATAAACCACAGAGCTTTGGTTCAAGGCTGTATTTCTGTAAAAGCATCCACATTTTGCTTTTGGTTTGGACTCTGGACATGGGGCGTATATGTAGGACAGGCCATAAATTTGGGCTTAGTCACCAACTTCCCCAATGTTTGGAGGTACGTGAATCCCATGCTGTGTATTTTCCCATATTTGTGTATTTGCAACAGAAATGGCAACTCCAGTCTCCAGTACCTGAGCAAGCCATGAACAGCAGCATCACCAGTAAATATAATAGAAAATCAAACGGGAAAACCCAACTGTACTTTTGCACTTACGACAAAGCACTCGGTCGCTAAGCCAGATCTGCATCTAAGCTAGCTTTGCACAGCCCTGATGAGTCTCAGACTCATCCTTTAATCCCCTTCAATTAATCTACTTTCAGCCTAACGCAGTGAGCTTCAGAGGAGCCTGGCACAGAACTAACAACCAGGGCTCCTCAGTTCAATTGCTATGAAAACATCTAAACCTTATTTATTTTTTGGAGACCATTTTCAAAATTTCATTGAAAATGTGGAGACTTTTGCTTGGATGACACTGCTTTTTTTTTGTGCTCATTACTATTGTTTGCAATTTTTCCACCTAAAAATGGAACTGCAAACATTATTTTTAAACAAAATATTTGATTTTTTTTTTTTTTAAATGAGACTGAATTCAGGTATTCAGTGAATTACTTGTTCAGACATCCACGCTGAATGTTGCCTGATTAGGGGGTTGACTGACAACCGACTGAACGCTGTAGGACAGCAGCTCCCATTAACTGTAGTAGCAGCTTACACTGGGACTAAATGTACCAAATACTTTCAGTACAGCAGTAGTTTATTTCATTTGATTTTCTAATGATTTTGATCAACACACATATCCAGGGAATGAAATAGCAGTAGTTGCTGCAGCTGATAATATGAACAGATGGTACTATATATAGATATAAATAATTAAAAGATTTAAAATAAAATCTATTTTTGAAACCATAAAAAAATGTAAAAAGCCCAGTACTTGGAGAAACACATATAAATTAAAACTATTGCGCATTTCCTGACTGGCTAGGTTGAACAAACAGATTTATAAGCTTTAGAATCCTCCATGTAAGCAAATGAGCATTCTCCCTTCTCGCACACTACTGTCCAAGTCGTGGGGGTTTCGGTCCCGGTGGGCTTTACCCCGGCTCTAAATCCGTGTTGAGAAAACCCGGGCGGAAGGCTGGGTGCTGAGGGCAGGGTCTGGGCAAGCAGGAGGATTCTGTCCCTTACGTCTTCTCCTGCCTCTTAAAAACATACTCTAGTATATAGTCCTGGATGAAAAAAATGTTGTGTCTTACCAGGAATATGTGGGGCTAAGCGAGCAACATTTCTTTTTAATACACATATCTCCTTCCCAGGGAAAAACCTGACTGTTCTTTGGGGGGGGGCGGGGGGGGATATGCTCGGAAGTCTGGAAACAGCAGTAAGATGCAGCACAGGAGGGTGAGACCGGGAGGGGAAACCCAGCGTAGGAAACCCCCAAGCTGTAGTTCCCACCGGCCTCTACCTCTGTTTCTGCAGTGAACGTGTCGTCATGAGAACTTTTACATTCTTCTTGTTGTTCAGGTATTTGAGTGGAAAATTTTTAGATTTTTGTTTTTCTGGAGGAGAAACTAATTCCAACCCATTTGAGCAGAAGAGCAGTTAGCGAAATGCAGTTCAGCAACACACTCACCTGCCCTTTCCCAGCTGCCTTTCGAAATCCCCGTCCTTCCTCCCCTTCCCTCCTCCTTCCGTCTCTCCCTCCATCCTCACAGGCCTTTTCCGAGCCGGCCGTCTAGGCAGCAAGGCTGCCCGCTCGCCGAGGAGCGGTCGGACCCTGCACAGGGAGCCTGGACCGCAGCAGCAAGGAGCAGATTTTGGGAGCAGCGACGGTGGAAGGGGTTCCCTCACCATGGCCAGTATTACCCATGGCTCGGCAGAGGAACTCTCGCTCTGGCTGGGCGATACCCCAACGTGGGAAATATATTTGTTTCCTCTTGCAGTGAGGGCTCGGTTAGTGTGACTGGAGGAGGCATAATGTGGTCCTTACTTTATTAGAAGCATTTCCTTACTGTCTGATGTCAGAACCATCGTTCAGATACTTCAGCTAGCTCAGTTTCCGAAGACAAATTTTGTTTTTCCAGTTAGAATATATTTTGTATACCTGCATGATAAGACATCAGAGAAAAATACTCACGGGGTGAATAAAGGGAGGAAAAGTGCTGTGTCAATAATTTGCTGGCTGTTTCCACTTTGCTTTGACAGCAGAGTTTCTGCTTTGAGGCAGATATTCAGACGGCAGTTAATAGACAAGAAGTGGCAGGGATTTCAGCAGCAAATGGATGAACGGATCATGGGCAAGGAAAGGGCATTTCTCCACATTCAGATCTGTTTTTCATAAAAACTGCAGACATGCCTAAACCTTTCCAATACGCTACAAAGTTGTGCAGCTGTCTCCTTCCTCAACTCCTTCCAGATTCAAATGCAAATCAAATTTGATGGCCTCAGTATGTAATTTTGTGCTACAATATACCATGCTACGCACATTAAGGAAACTGGAAGCATCTTTTCGATCTCTTTTCCTTCTAAATCAGTGGCAAGATTTGTATTCACTTCTACAGGACCGGATAAAATCCTTAAATGGGTTTCTTCAAGGATTGTGAGATTTTTGCAAAGAAACCTTGCAAGAAACAAAATTAGAACTCAGGTTAGCAGAGCTACCAGTGAGTTTGGTACCTGTCCCTCCGTCCGTCCTGGGCACTGCCCCTGCCAGGCTGGGGAAGGTCGGAGTTTGAACGGGCTGAAGGGTCCGGGACTCAAGGATGCTGCTGATCTCTCACTCACAGAGGGGGAAGGAGGAGGAGTTACTCACAGCTCCCAAACGCTGCGTGAGGAGTTGCTGCCAACTGGCACAACTCAAAAAAATGAGGAGGAAATAGAGAATTTAATATATGGGAGATACCAAAAATCTTTCACTGGAAAGACCAAATAATACAAAGACCCTAAACCTCAGATATTGGTCAACGTCTCCAAGACCCCCAGCCAGCCAACGAAGAGAAGATCAGCAGTACTCACTGTTTGGGTCTACGTTCTCACACAGCTCCGTCTTGGCTTCGCCGTTGGGCCTGTCGCTGGGTTTGTGCGAGAGCCGTGACGACATGGTCGCTGCTGTCACCACAGCCTTGAAGCTGCGTTTCCGTTTCTGGACGTTTAGCTCGGGGTGGAAGATGATGATGTACACCTTCGGCATGTAAAGCATCCCCAGGGCCACTGAAGCACTTAAGTTCATGGATATTGTAAGTGTGGTAGTTTGTATGTAGAGCTAGGAGACACAACACATGAGACACTATTACAAATAAGATGACTGGGAAGCCGGCTGTAATAGTTCAAACATTAAGTAACCTTTTAAAAGCATTTTTTAATGAGTTTGTAACCAAAGAGACCTTTGCACTGCAAACCACCGCGAGGTCCGACACGCCTCAGCTGCCTGTTGTACCTCTGCGGAGGCTCAGTGCTAGAAACTTTCAGTGTCCGTAAGAATAAAATTTCTGCTGTACACATATGGTACAGTTTCCTTCTGTTTATTTAAAGAGTGATAATCAGATCTGGATTTCAATAATGCTGGTATAAATTTAAATTTAGGTCTACTCTAAGTTATAGAAGAGGAACTATAATACTACAGGTTACTAAAATAATCTTTTATTATTACTTTTTTTTTAAAATTGAGGAAGGTGGGATATTTTTGTTTTTAATATATTTTAATTCTCTCCAATTCATTGAAATAACTTTGCAGAGAACGCAAATGATTTGTGTGCTCCTGACATTCAGCTTATTATGAAAAAATAGTATAAATGCAAGAGAGCAGGTACTGCCAGGAGATGAGTATTCAAAGAAATCACAAAGATTTAAAAACATACTCTGCAAATACACAGGGGTGGAAAAGCCTTTTTTTTAAAAAAAAATATCTTTTCAGAGGATACACTTAATAGATAAACCAGACCAATTCTTGTGACTTAAGAGGATCAGGCACAGTTAAAAGTTAAAAAACACAGACACAGCACAATAACGGTGTGAGGGAGCTGAAGAAGGAGCAAAGTCTCTGTGGATCCTCTTCAAAAATTAAATACATGGTAAATCCATATAGCTGGGAAAATCACTACACATTGAGGGTGATTTCTTCAGACGCTATTTCCTCTTCTCCTCCCATTCAGTGCTAACCAGTCTGAAAATCTGGTGGAAAAACTCCATGAATAAATATAACGGCAGAGTAAAATGCTGACTCTGCCCAGGTATTTCCAAATCCCCATATTCAGAAACCTACGGATGTCCCCAGAGCTGCTAGCTATAGCTACATAACAGTTGCTGTTACGGTGATTAAGACTACCGGTGGAAGCAATAAAACACCTTACAGAAAACACAAAAACCCGTGCGGTGTGCGGATGTGTCTCCATACAGACGCAGACAAGCAAAACCTAAAGTGCTTCCTCGGTTTCTGTTTACTCATTACCAGAAGGAAATGACACCGATGTTGTCGGAAATGTTGCCAAAGTCAGGACGTGGGGACATAACCCACCTCACCCTGTGAAAAGATCCGCGGGGCCAAGTCGCCAAGCGAGCCCGAGAGGTCACCTCGGCTGAGCCCTGCCTAGCCACGTCCCTGGGGCCTGGGGGATGCTCCAGGGCGACGTGGTGCTCTGCGGAAGCCTCTTTGCTGGAGGATTATTTTCTGAATTTACCTTACAGCACTGCTGTGAAACACGATGGTTATTTTTTGCAGTCAGGTAGCGTTGTTGCCTGCTGCTCTTCGCTGCAGAGTTACTACCCGGCTGCTATTCCTCACCTCATACCTTGCAGCTGAATGTTACACTACAGATATACACTCCATACCTTTATTTCTATGTACATAAGCACTACGTCTATTTATCTTGTAAGAACGTTTAAAAGAGAAGACAGTTTGCAATGCATTTGCTTCCTTGGAGCTGATCCTCCTTTCTGTTACATTCACGTAAATCAGCTGTAAGTCAGTTGGGGACGACATAAATCGCACAGATTTAAATATTTATTAATTAAATTCAATAGGTCTTTGAAAACTGGAAATGAAATCTATAAAACATAACATTTAAGGGCTGAAGGATAACCAGGAAGGTACCCTTCTTACCTTCAAAGCGTTTGTAACTTCCTACCAGCTTTTGCCCTTGCTATAGTAAGATGCTCGTTACTTCTATGCTATGAGGAGCTGGGGGTACCGGCCCCACTCAGGGCCGGGCAGACGCTGAGGACCGCGCACTTGACAAACCACGTTACACCGAGGGACTGTCCGGTTCCCAGTTCTGTATTCAGACCACACATCTCTCTGCTAATACTGGGAAGAAAGTTTGCTGAAATAAGGTCTGCAGTCCTTCTGGTTTAGTCTGAAAAGGATGTGGCTCTGTAACACGTGTTTAATAAGAATTATCTCCATTTCTATACAGAAGATCAGTAACGAAACCTGACAGGCACTGAGTACCTACCAAGCAGCGTTACGGAAGCAGATCTACATTGCTACAAGGTTGGAAAAGATCTCTGTCGGGAAGGAGCTCTGTCACAAATACAGACGACGCATCGGTACTTCCAGGCGCTGTTTTGTTCAGCGCTTATCTCGGACAACTTGAACTCAGGGAAAGGCTGTTCCAGCAGCCATACGGTGAAAAAGGCACAGCAGTATTTTGAGACTAACTCCTGATTCATTTTCCTGGAGAACATAAAACCCTTTATACAGAAAGGAGGAATTTGGACCACAGGGGGAAAAAATAAAAAGGGAAAAAAAAGTTAATGGCACAGCACTGCCAGCATGACACAGGCAACTAGCTGGCCATGTTCCACAGACAGAAATAGCCTATTGATGTTTGATTACAGATTTTCTCCACCCAAATCCCACTCCTTCAGCATGGAAAACAGCTCACCGTAGCAATTTTGATGAACTCGTCAGTTAAGCAAAATAACTTTATATCGCCACACTTGCAGACACCACGTCAGAGACACGCTGTGTGTGACAGCAACAAAAAATCCTAGGAAAGCAGCAGGAAAGATGCATTTTGAATAAGAGCTACTTCCAAAAGCACAATGTAGCCAGGAGTTTTCCAATGGGTCCTCAGCAGAAGTATTTGGTACCTACACGTGGCATTTTCTGAACTTTGGCCCCGCTGAGCTGGATACGCTACACTAATGCTTCTTTTCGGAAAGAGCGGAAGAGAGGAACAAGCCAAGGGGGTGCCCCCCAGGCGCACAGCTCCGCTGGGACAGGACAGGACGCACAGCCCTCCTCCCGTGCAGGTGCCGCATCACAAACCTGCCGCCGGCCACACGCAGTCACCCCCCGTCCTCTGAGCCGCCGCTCCTGCGACGGGTGTTTCGGGCGGGCGGGCACAGGCCCCCCAGACAGCGGGGGAGGTTGCTCCCGAGGGCGGATTTACGCTATTTGCCGTGGGCTACGCCGGTGGGATCTGCCTTACCTGGGGTGACTTCCCCGGGACGGTTTGACCCAGCATTTCCCCCTTCATCCTGGGCTGCTGTGACTGCAAAAGCTGCAACCAGCAGAGCCAGTAACACTTTTATCTGGGTGCACACAGGTATTAATTTTTATTTCCTCTTGCTGTTCAGGGGTTGAAGGTTCAATGATTATTTAGTCAACGGGGTCTTTTGCAGCACCACACCGGCCGAGCTTCCCACCTTGGAAATGCCGATGGGAGATAAGAGGCAGGGGAGAAAAGAGCTTTTGTAGAACAAGGCAAGAAGAGTGACACACAATGCTGCTCATGACAAATGGGAGCTTTATAAAGATAAGGGAAACTAATAGATATGCTTATTATGCAGAGCCTTAGTTTTATGTATTTTATCTCTGCTTTGTGGTTTTACCAGTCAAACATAAAAATGCAGTTTACATGAAACTATTTCATTTCTTATTTCACTTCTTCTGATAAACTCTCTGAAAGCATTTTAGATGAATGCAAATGGCTGACTTAAAACACAAAGCATAAGATTTAACCGACAATGGGAGTCTACTAATTCATGCATGCCTTTTACAGCTGGCTGGTGAAACCTGGCAGTTTCCAAACCTGAGATCAAATTAAGGAATTAAGATGCAGATTTAGTGAGAGATTCTCAAACTTGACATGAATGAGAACTGGGATTGAGCTAAGTATTGCCAGTGGAAATCAAAGCTTTCTAAAAAACAACGTCGTGCTGGTCTCTGCAAAGGTTTGAAGCCACGTTTGCTATGACATAAGGACAAAGTAATTCTGGAGGGTCATCCTCACTCATCTCTCTCTGTCTCTCTCAAGCAGACTCTGAATTTTGATAAACTTTAACTTACTGTTAAACTTAACACACTGCCGTTACAAATGCATCAGACTTTGAAGCAGTGCATTGGAGAAAACTCAACCCTAAGGATATCATTCACATGCAAAGGCACCTAGATGTTATCATTTATTTTACATAAAGGATTTCCATTTGAATTTTAGATTTCTATGTTCTCCAGATTTTTGCTTTATTCATGCAAATCACAAAAAAATTACCTTCAAAACCTTGAGAGAAAATTAGACTGGTCCTGAATACACACATCTAATAACCAGCGATTTTCATAGAACAAGCTATATGGCTGGATGATTTTCATGAGCTAGGATTGCTCTCCGAAGCAAAGCACTGCAGGATCAGGCCTGTCCATCGCCGCTAACCCCGTGGACAGATCTCCAGCTGCTGGGCTGTGACAACTGAAGTTATGGCTGCAGATCTGAGAAAAGTCTCTTCAGGAGTCAGAGATACTTTCTGTAGGCTAGTGCTTTGCATTCGCAGTCTAATCAGGAGGAACTGCTCCTTTTATCTAATTCAGCTTTCTAATTATGCAGTGAATTGTGTTATTTTGTAATATGGAAATAAAGTGGTAACTTGAGATATTTTTGGACTTGTGTTATCACAAACCAATTTATCTCACTTTTATATGGGAATTAAAACAAATGTTCTTACATACAAAGTAGACAGTTTATAAATCTCCCAGAAGACTTCCAGGTCATCTGAAGATTTCATCTCATTCTCTACATTACGTTGTGCAAATATAAGAATGAGAAACATGTTTTAATAAAAATTAAAATTAGCTCCCACTGCATTATATGTTTGCAAAAATATGGAAAGTAGAGAGACTTGAAAATAAATGTGTGCTCAGACATTTTAGTGTCTAATGCCCCTACCCACCGAAGTTACCACGTCATTTTAAAGGCAAATAAAAAAAGGAAAATACCTGTTTTCCAGTGAAACCCATGCTTCTTGTACTCTGACTTTAAACAGGCTTCGCTTGGGAAGACCCACTGCCCTTGTCCCTCCAACAGCGACGCTGGCCACGTGTGGCCCAAACCGCTGCAGGGGCTACATCGCATTTCTCACGGAGCAGCACCTGCTGCTCTTCGGGAGCCCTACGGCCGGGACCCAGGGCAGATGTCACCGTACAAACCCCCCCTGGCAAAGCACCCCGACACCGCGCTAATTCAAGAGAGACTGCAGAGTCAGCAGCTGCCTGCATCCTTTCGGGGACCCTTTCTGCCCCTCCGACCGAGGCTTCGGCTGCGGGCAGGCTGTGGCCACAGCCCTGCGGGGGCTACGTGGGGGTGACGGTCCCCCAGTGTGACCCCCTCCTTCTGGCAGCACCCTTCCCTCGACTGAAAAACCCCCAAACAGCTGTTAGAGCAAACCCTGGTCTCATTTCCTTCGACAGCTTGATTTATGGAAGTTTCAGGCAACGGCAGCTTTATCCAGGCAACCATGTCTTTCCATAAGGATTGTACACTTCTGTTGTCTGAGAAATATAAAATATTATGTGTGAAGCCGTCCTGTCAGCTCTCTTTACCGACCTGGCTCAGTAATGCTCGTTTCATGCCCCACTGAGGCTTTCCAGCAGCCCGTGCACATCCCGGGCTCCCGGCGCCGGCTCCCGCGGATACAGACACATGCTCGCTTTCTTCACTTGGATGGTACCGGTTCAACTGCAGATAATACCACACCGCCCTGAAGCTTATCTGCTGACGACTTCCAGGACCCCTGCCTCCATCCCCATCCTTTTAAGCATCATAATCTGCTCAAGCTGTCATTTAGCAGTAGCCTTTGGAGAATAGAGCAGTTTTTGAAAAAAAACAAAACAAAACAAAACGCTTTTCCTAGATTAGAAGGTTTTAGTTTAGCAGCGCTTAGGGAAAGCGTTTTCCCTTTCTTTTCTGCTAACGTGATTTTGAAAGTAAAAAAAAAAAATATCACAAAAATCCCTGTGGACACCAGCATTTTGGACAAAAGGGGCAAACATCTGGCAAACCATCCAGAAGACAGGGATTTCTGGTTGCAGGAGGTCACTTAATAGATGAGAGCCAGTGGCTACACCACTTATCTGCTCGTCTAACCTGCTGCTCCTAATGGTATTAATATAATCCGCACTATAGCAGTAGTTCATCATACTTTTATAGCGTTTGAATATTTTATAGGCAAAAAATACATGCGCTTGCCGACAGACACACCAAAGGCTGCAGCAGGAAGCAGTCAAGTGCCGTAACGCCAAACCAGTGTTCCCCGCGCTGCTCCAGTTTGGGCTCCGGGTACACGGGCACCACGACGCAGCCACCGAGTACACGATCACACGTGCTCGTTCCTCAGGGCCCCGTTCATGGATGACTATTTAATACGCTCTTTCCTCCTCACTGTCAACCTGTTCATTCCATTGCTCAGTAAGTATAACCTTTGCTCCCTGTTGTGAAGATGTAACGCCTACTTTCTTTGTAGGCTTTTTACGGAATTTTGCCTATTTGTGCTGTTGGACTGTTTGGTGTGTACTTTTCACAGCGTGTGGAAGACAACCGTGCTCCTCTGTGGAGGTGAGCATCAACGGGGCCTCAGAAACGCAACTCAACAGCAACGTGAGACAGGCAACGGTATGTAAATCGTGATGCTGACAAAGTTCTGCAAGTGACAATGGAAGCTACCCAAGGGACGTTTGATAAACAAATCATAGTAGTTATGCTGATTGCAGTTATTACTGTACAAAATAGCAAGGCACGCAAATAGCCTTTGCGAAATGTCTATGGGAATGTCACAGAATCAGTCGTACCGTTTAATTATAAATTCTGTGCTTAGTAATTATACGAAAGGTGACACTGAAGGAAATGACGGGATTTTAGTTTCAGCAAAATTGCCATTAATGGCTGGTTGTTTTGCAGGCTGACAGCACTGGGGCAGCTTATCAAACACCCGCTCTGAGGAACACCCCCGGCGGAGCTGCTCCCGGCGCAGAGGATGGGCTGTGCGTCCCCGGCACGGGGCGGGTACGTGTGGCTTGTGGGACACGTCGGCTTTGGGCACGTCTGCAGCCCCAGG
>VXBL01002157.1:2448529-2467663 GCA_013400195.1 Aramus guarauna | reverse complement strand
AAAAAAAAAAAGGAACCAAAAAAGTACATGTCAACACTATGCATTAAACACCCACACGTTTCTCCCTTTAAAAATGATGTCGCTTTTTAGCCAGAGGCAGTTAAGTGTGCACTAGAAGTGACAGAGCAAAAAGGTGCCCTTCTTCCTCGCTTGCCTCGGCGTCTTTCTGAAAGCAGCTCCGTGCTCGTGCGTGTTCACGGGCCAGCGCCGGTCGTGCACCAAACCCCGTGTGCCCGGAGAGTTACGGGCAAGTAAATGCCTCTGCCACTGCCGGGGCTCCGAGCGGGCAACGTAAAAAGGCACGAGAAATATTGCCAGCGCTGCCGTCCCAGGCACTGGGAGATTGTTCTTACCTTCGGCTCTCGCTTAACTGGGCACCATGGAAACCCGGAGGGCTGAGGAGGAGGAGGAGGAGCTGGTCTGGACCCCCCGCTGCGACGACGGGGTGCAGCAGTCCGGCTGCTCTGGCTGCACCAGCGGCGTGGAAGAACGGTTCTCCTCGAATGCCAATGAAAAATTACTAATTTACAGGTTTGCCTTAGAAAATCCCCTTCCTCCCCTCAAGATATATCCCCCTGCCATGACGTGTTTTCAGAGACCCGCAGGTTCTCTTCACGGGGAGGGTATTTTCAGCCGTACATTTTTGGTCTGCTTCAGTGGTCCAGAGAGGGGGACCACAAACACAGCAGGGAATTTGGCAGCCCTGTCGCATCGTGCCCCTGGTCCCAGATCTGGTGACTCTGTCCAGATTTGGGAGGGGGTATTGTGCCCTCTATACTGCGCACTCCTTTCTGGGTGCCATTTATTCTTCCATCTTCGGAATCAGATATTTTTCTCTCTCCTCAACACAGAAGGGAATGGAAAAGGCTAGAATTATCATAGCGAAGAGATCCCTCACTTTCTACACCAGACATCAAAGCAGCGTGCTCGCAGGCTTCAAAGAGTCCCTGGGAGACTGCAGAACTACCGCGGGGTTGCTAACTTAAAGTAATTTCTGCCCAAATGAATATATCTCTGTTATGAGACAGCCACATACAAATTTAAATGTACTATTATGACTCCATTATGAAGATACCTGCTTCAATAATTGAAAATTTCACAAAATGAATTGATTGTTAATTATCTTTTCGCTTTCACCTATACATTCCTGTAAGGCTATTGCTGTATAAGCGTGAACACAAGGACTCGCACCGCTTATACCTGGCTAACGGTTGGTGGCATCCCTTCATTGGAAATGTACGGCCTCCTCCTTAGGTAATTATGTGGAACATGATTGTGGCCTTGGGCTCTGCCTGCTCAGTGTTTTCAATTAGATTTTACTACAAAAGTACATATTAACATTAAAGGAGCATTACAATGCAGCAAATGTGATAAAACAGATCGATGTTAGATGTACCTTATGCTTCTGTTGTTTCAAGAATCATAATCACCATTAATTTATGGTCTTCTGAGGAGGATCTAATTACTCTAATCATCTCTTATTTCACCCAGAGCATGCACTTTTTTCCTGTTACCTAGCTTTAAACACCTGCCTTGACAATACAGACAACATAGACCTGCAATTTTAGTGGTCCCACAGCCTTTTACTGGTTTGGCTGAACTCCGAAGGTGCTGAACACCGTCGGATGCTTGGGTGGGAAATGCCCCAGGGGGGATGGAGTGCAGGCAGAGATCCCTCTTCTGGGCCAGGCGTGACTTGGGAATACAAGGCACTCTGCGGGCAGCGTACTTATCACCACGTTCTTCATTCTCCCACGCAGTAAAGAGGCCTCTTCAAAGAGCACGGGTGGCAACTCCCACGTCCCGGCCAGACCCTGGTGACAATTTTCTGCCCAGCTTGAACTGCCCAATCTGCCCCTTGACTGCTGATGCCGTTATTAACGTGGTTAATGCAATCCCGGCGGGCGCTCAGCATGCCCCAGTGGAGAACACAGCCTGAGAACATACGTGGAGTTACACACTCCTGCCCGCCTTCAGCTGTATTTCTGAGTGCTGCTAAAATTGCTACATACCAGCTGATAAAATGCTTCTCACTTGTCATTTTTAAATCCATCTGTAAAACGCTTTAGGTTTCTTCCGCATGTAAGGAACTGTTATTACTGTTATTATTGTACTCATTGCTGAAACACTCCAATCTTCGCCTGGCTGCACATTATACAAATTAGTGGTGGATAAAAATCCCAAATCATTATATAGTTCCATAAATAAGTGAAAATTAAAGCTTTTAAACCACATTTAAATATACAGAGATATTTTCCCACCACCCATTGTTTTCTACCCAGCGTAGAAAAGCAATTACAAGAAATTTCATGGCAACACGTATTAATATACCATTTTAGTCTCACTTTGGAGAGCAGCAAAACTTCAGGAAATATTTAATACTTCACAAAGGTGACTCGAAGCGCTTTTGGAATGCGGAGTGTCGAATCCGGAGTGTAGAAAAGCAGTGCCAAATGAGATGGCCTTAGGACGTCCTGGAGGGAAGTGCCGTCTCCTGCCCAGCTGCTCCTCCCAGCAGAAGGACCGCGCTCGGTGCAATGCAAAGCTGCTGCCTGGCTTGCAGGAAAGCACCCAGGAGCTTGCACAGCCGAGGCATTAGTGCAGGGACCAGCACCATCTCCTGCGGCGCTGGACGCGGGCTGACACGTCGGGGCACGCGCAGCTGTGCAGGAGGACAGACCCACGGTCGGTCCTTTCCCCGCACAACTCGCCCCTGGCAAGCGGGAAGGTACATTTACAGCTGGAGACGAGGCCATGAAAGTATAAACCTGTCTGTGCTAGAGATGTTGCCTCAGGCACATCCTGCACAGCCACGAAGTAACACAGCTTCGAGTTTTCTTAAAAATACAACCCCCGCCCATAAGTAAATCCATCCTCCATCACGCATCTCCTCACAAATCTCGGAGCCGAACAGCCTCACCCGACCCACCTCCTGCTCCCGAGAGCCAGCTCGTCCTCCCCGGGAGCAGGCACAGCATCACGTCGCGGCAGCCGCCGGACCCCCAGCCCGGGCCGCGAACACTCGGCCACCCCCAGCCTCGACCGCAGAGGGGAGCAGGGCACCGGCAGGATCCATCTCCCATCCTGTTTGCATCAACAACGTCTTCTATCTAAGCTCTCATCTGGCTTTCTCTTGGTGAGCCCCAAGCCATTTCTCATCACGTCAAACAGAAGTGACAAACACCCACGCTTCCCTCCGCTACACTGAAGTGGTAGGGTATGGGATATCCAGAAATCCCGGGGACCCGAGTTTAGGTCACTATAATTTTGCTTCACTTCTGTATTTTTTCCTTTTTTTTTCCTTTTTTTTTTTTTCCCCAGCAGCCTGCTAAGCAGAGGGGGATGGGGCAGGTACTGCTGATGAGCCAGCTGTCCCCTGAAGGGACCAGCGAACGCCGTGACGCCATCCGGTCAGTAACACGCGATTTCTCCTGAGCTGGGCTCTCCCGTAGGAGCTCTCAAAAGCAGCTCGGAAGGCCACACGCCAGCTACATTCCGTAAGCGGAGGGTCTACGAGTGTCTGTGCGGGCAAGAAACCTCCCACCACAGCTCCGGTGAGAGAAACAAGCACGTGGGAAAAGATCGAGCGCTCCAGAACTCAAAATGCCTGTAGCACTTACTGCTTCAGCGATACCTATGTAAACAGCGATTTTTAATTTCTCTTAGGGTTATGTCATTAGTAGCAGTGACATGCTACAAGCCTTTTGTGCTATTTTTTGACTAGTAACAGCATCCCTTCCCACTTGGAAGACAAAAGAAATGCGGAAGGTAATAAAATAAATCTTATTGAGAACTTTACTCAGAATTTATACGTTTAAGATTTTTGATTAGTTCTACAGAAATTAACGGTATTAGCAAGGTTTTTAATATCCTTTTACAGTAGTGCTCTTATATGCCCTGACAAAAATACAGGCCACCAGCATCATTTTTGTAATAAAGGTTATCACCACAACAACAAAAATTCTGCTGCCGATTGAATTTCTAGATTTCAAAGAACATTTCATTTTCTCTCCGTTAAAATGAAACACTGTGCGCCCACTGTCACTAGCCCAGCACTCCACAGTAGTGGACCTTCCTTTAGAGTCTTTTCTTGCAGGATCTCCAGACCTTACAGCTCCAGCCTGGAGGGCATTAACTGAAATTAAGTGAAGCTGCTTTTCAGTTTAGACTTGTCTCAGGAGAACTCAGCGCCAGACCATTATATCCCATGGTCTTTGCTGAGATACAAATGTGAGGCTGGATAAAATTAAGAACTTCAGCAGATGAACATGCAGATGCCTGAGATAATGAAGCGATGGGCGAACTGAAAGCATACCAATGAGAGGAATTAGTATTTGTGGTTAATGAGTTTTATGTGGGTACTACTACTAGAATGCTTCTTTAAACAGAAGCTGCAATTCACGCCTGTCCTTGCATGAGCCTCAAATTATGGTAGGTTCAAAGTCACATCCCCTGTGAGCCTCAAAGCCTGATTTTCTCAACCATCCAAGAGCACAAAACTCCAACAAATGTTGCATTAAAATCCTCATAACTCCAAAATCCACATATGTACAGTTGCTATAGCAACTGTCATCTCAAGCCTTCCCAGGGGAGAAAGTAAATGTGTGTCCTACCTGGTTAATCAGTATTTGTGTTACAGAGAATTGAAGGGTAACTCAGTTTCACCAAAAAGTAGAACATATACTGAAGTGCTACCGTGTTAATGTCACATTATTTAATCTGAGTAAGAATGCACTTTACATTTGCCTTCAAATTATAGTATTTATGCAATATTCAACACAATAAGTTAAAATATTGCTGCCAAATATACCTGACTCACCTTGCTTATTGATTTGAATAAAATGTGCATCAAAAAAAAAAAAAGAGAAACAGGAAGGAAGGTGGAAAAGTAGATGGGATTAAGAACTTAAAATTTCATAGTGGTTGTACTGCAATTAAGAAAACCCACAACCAAAGGTTTGTGCAACCTGGCAGCTGATGGAAAGCAATGACGGCACGGTCAAGTCTTCCCCACTTCTCGTCCTTCCAGGACGAATAAAGCTCCCAAGCAGGAAGACCACACTGGCTGAGAAAACACCATCACTCACTCAGACTCAGAATTGTAACTTTTTAACTTGAAAAGAGTCCTACTTCAAGAAAAAAATCCCGTTTGGAGAATATATTCAGGAGCTTGTTGACAGTTATTACTAGCTTGTAGACATATCCAGAAATGTAATATTTTAATCTTAGCAATTACTAAATAAAAGTAATCACAGCTACAAGGCAATAAAATCTTTGTGAAATGTAAAAATACAGTGATGACATATCCCTCTATATTAGTTCAATGACAGAATTTGAGAAAATAAGATCTTAGGGGAATATTCAACATACACAACTACATCTGTACCTAGTTAAAGAGTACAGATACGGACTTCAGACCTGCGGAGACAAGGATTTCTTTTAATCTAACGGTTATAGTTTCCAGATTGCATTCCTCCTTCAAATTCGGAGGATCGTGCTCACAGGAAGCCATACGTCTGTACACACCGGTGAGGGATGCCGTCAGTCTGCGTAAAGTGCCACCCGCACCGGTACAGCAATGCCAAGCGTTTGGTTTTCGGGCGAGCCAAGCGCCCAAGTGGATTCTGGCACGCCTGCTGCATAAAGCAGATTGATGTTCAGGTTTGCCGTTAAAGGGATCTAATTTTTCAGTATTACATTCTAGGGATTCAGGAAATTTAATTTAAGCAACAGTATATAAATATATATGGCAATACTAAATAACCCTAGGAGAAGAAAATAGCTTGTGATCTCATAGTCCTTCATAATTAGAGCTAAACATTGTTAGAAGAAAGGAAGAACATGGTGGCAAGAAAAACCCCCACCCCAACCAAGGCTATTTAACACAAACCCACAGGCAATTCCTCCTGCCCTGTTAACCTCCGTGCACCACCACCAAAATACCCGAATCCAACATGTCCATAGTCTCCTATGGCATCCTTCCCGTGCAACTTTTTTAAAAGAAGAGATTATTTCCAAAAGCTTACTGTAAATTTGGGACGTGCTTTTTATCTCAGCTGCCTTCTGAGGAGAGTCTCCTGCAGGCAAGGAGAAGGAGGGGGACGAAGCACCTCTGGGAGGGCTGCTGCTGCTTTAGGCTTTGCCGACGGGCGGCGAAGAGGCTCCGCTGCCTCTCTCTGCCACTTGCCACCCAGCGCCGGTGGCTGGGGACCCCAGGGCTGGGGACAGCCTGCCTTACGGACAGACAGACAGACAGCCTTACGGACAGACAGACAGCCTTATGGACAGCCAGCTTTACGGACAGCCAGCCTTACAGACAGACAGACAGCCTTATGGACAGCCAGCTTTACGGACAGACAGCCTTACAGACAGACAGACAGCCTTATGGACAGCCAGCTTTACGGACAGACAGCCTTACGGACAGACAGACAGCCTTATGGACGGACAGCCTTACGGATGGACAGACAGCCTTATGGACAGACAGCCTTACAGCCAGCCAGCCAGCCTTACGGACAGACAGACAGCCTTACGGACATCCAGCCTTACGGACAGCCAGCCAGCCTTACAGACAGCCAGCCAGCCTTACGNGATGGACAGACAGCCTTATGGACAGACAGCCTTACAGCCAGCCAGCCAGCCTTACGGACAGACAGCCAGCCTTATGGACAGACAGACAGCCTTACAGACAGACAGACAGCCTTACGGACAGACAGCCAGCCTTACGGACAGACAGACAGCCTTACGGACAGACAGACAGCCTTACGGACAGAGCTGCTTCGCCTCGGCTCTGTTGGAGGATGGTGGAGGCGAGTTTCTGCCCGTGCTGCTGCTGAAGGGCCCGGCTGAGGATGGCACGAGCAGGTCTGGGAGGTGTACTTCTACCTGCCTGTCTCAGCCACCCTTTCACTTAGTCATAAATACAACGTTACACTAAAAAGGTTAAAAAGGTGGTAATAAGAAGTGTTGAAAAGTATTGTTTTTCCTAACAATAAATTGACTTTTATATACAGAATGAGAAAAACAGTATTTTCAGAACTCTACATATCACGTTGATCTAACTACAGATACTTTTCCCCTTCACTTTGCTTTTACCATGAAAGTATTGCCTCCAGAAATCTGCAACAGTCTAAGTTTTAAAAATATTTACAAGAGAGATTAATAATAAAACCCCAACCTATTACTGCCACCTATGAACTGATGTTTCCAAGATGAGTTAGAGCGTATCACATGCTCTGCCACGCTGCTTACGACAATATTCATAAAAAGAAAAAAAAAAAAAAAAGAAAAAAAAAGTGCCTTTGTGAAACCAGGTTAATCCCCAACACATTTCCCGAAACACGGCTCTGGCACGAAGGTGCTGGCAGGGAGCAGCCTTCCCGCGGAAGGAACCACCTCGGCATCCCCGAGCAGCGACCCGCAGCATCCCCCGGCAGCGGCCGAGCCCGGCGTCCCGAAGCTCCGCGCAAGGAGGAGCACGGCGGGGACGGGGCAGGGGGACATGGCCCTGGTCAGCCTGGCAATCCCCTGCTGCAGGGCCCTGCCTCTGGAAACCGGAGTGAAGACCAGAAGGAGATGAGTAAAAACTGATTAATAACTAACCCAGAGGCTGCAGGGACTAATGAACCTCCGGCGCAGGGCTGTGCGGGGCAGGGCAGCTTCCCGCAGGATGCGTTCCCGCACCACCTGCATCCCTCCCCATCCTTTCGATTTCATACTCTAAAATTTTGACTCAATTTGGCTTATTGATTTAGCCGTGCTTCGCCTGACCTTACAGAGCAATCTGTGCTCTTTTCAAGTGCCACTTTGTATTGACTCTGCCGTGGAGCTATGACTCCTGTAATTGGTTTAACAGCTCTTTGAGGCCACTTTGTTTCTGATAAGATACCCATACATCCGTGGAGAATTTAAAATAGTTTTGTTGTCAAAAACAATTACACCAGGAGTGTAAAAGCAGCGTTTCGTCCCTACAGTCCATCTCCAAGCGTGTGGGTTAAGCTGAGCAACGCCAAGGCAGGAGCAGGGCAGCAGGCAGGGATGGACACTGTCCGGTCCTCAGCCCCCAGACCCACTGACGATGGTTTTGATCGTTAGGAGCTGCTCAGAGTTGAACAGTGACTCCCTCTTCTCCGTAGGGACCCCTCTCTGTATTTAGCGGCTTTCTAGGATCTTCCTGAGCAAAGACGTGGCACAATTCCAGTCCCCAGTACTGTGTGCTGCTCCTCAAACAAAGGTTACATCAGCATTTTAGAATATATACTAATAGCTATAGGAAAACACCCCTCACACACCCCAAAACACAGCCCCCAAGCCCTAGACACCAGCAGCAAGTCACAGGCATGGAGCAACGGCTACGCGACCATTGCATCAAAGCCGAAGAAGCTCAAAGAATGGTGAAACGTGGTAAGGACAACCATGTCCCATCCCACTAGGAAACGACACGCTGCGTTACCAAACTAAGCTGATAAATTCTAACTGACCATGTGTTTTCTGAATTTTTAGATAGCGGACAAAGAAACCGGCTGAGTAAATGCAAGCGGTAGAGAGGTCAGGAATTTGCCTTCTCCACGTGGCACCTCCCGTACACTGAATGATTTCTCTCCAGCCTTCCCCAAACCACACCGCGTCCCTCCAGCCTGATGCAAATGCTGCTGCTTGACTTTTTTTACCTTTTATGAATTACTTGCAGCGTACTTCTTCTGTTGTTATTTTCTACACTGAACAAGGTAGGTATTTTCAATATGCTCTCTACCAAGCAACATTAAGCTTGTATTTATTGATAAAATAAAATAAATCCATACAGTGAAAATCAGAACATTATATATAACACCATTTCTCAGTTTAAAAGATTGTGTTGCATGAGATTTTCAGCAGGTGCAATTTCCATTTCAGCAAAGAACCGTGTGGCTAAGCTTAAACACAATATTTTCCAGAGAAAATATCTGACAGGAAATCACTAGCAATCACAAAAAAAGTACAACCCCTGCCCCCCCCACTCAAAACCAGAGAGATAGAAAAGAAAGCAAAGCAGCAAACCTACTGCGGCTCGAGCTCTGCGTAGAGCAGAAGGGGGGAAAGCCCCAGGAGCAAAGCCGCAGGGACAGGACCCAGGTTTGGCACGGCGTCCTGGCCCACCGCCCTGCAGCCGATGGGCGGGGGAGCCGGCCGGGGCGGCTATAGGGACTGTACCTAAGTGTATTCACCCACGTTGCGACCGTGCCCATTGCACGGGCATGATCACACCGGGCGGCGTGCCGGACACAGCGCAGCGGCTTTCAGTCCCAGGAATCGCGACGGGGTTTGGGCTGTGGCCGCGGGCAGATGCCGACGTCCCGGCGGCCCCCCCGGGGGCTGCAGCCGGCAGAAGCAGCCGGTGCCACCGGCGTGGGACGTTCCCCTTGGCTGGAGCACAGCGAAGTGAGGGACTGTTTGCTTTGCTCAGTACCCTCTTCTGTGCGCTGTGTGAAATCAAGTTCATCACCATCTCTTTAGCTGTCCTATGTGAATTTGTCCAAGAATCTTACACTTTCAAAGAAGTCCAGGGTAATTCAGCTCTATGACTACATGGAAACCTAAAGCTAAATGATTTTCAGTGCTGGCAGCAGCCTTTGAAACTCTTTGGGTCTTTCTATCACCTGGTTAAATCTTTGCAGACAACAATTTAAAGCATTTCATCCTGGTCACCTGCAGGCCTGAAGCGTTCCCAGGCAGGAGCACAGAAGCTGCACTGTACTCCCTGCATCAGACCAAAGTTACAGACGGGGCCAACTGTGTTTAAAGCCGCTTATGCTGTTTCTTATCTCTCCCACGACGGGGAGAGCAGAGGTGTTTGAAGCATTTGTAAGACTTCGCAGACCTCCTTTCCAGTTGAAATTAATTCCCTTCAGAGATGCAATGTCTGCCTGTAAAGCCCATTGCATAGATGGGGTGATACGTGAAAACCTCCGTAACCTCTGCTTCCTCCTGGGCGATCCCCTCTTCCACCGGCAAACTGAGGCCAAAACAATTGCAAATCTCCGTACAACCAACCTCTGGCATTGCAAAGAGCAAAACTCTGGTGCAGGCAGCTTCCTATGGAAGAGACTCATAGGCAAAGCAAGGACCTGCCCGAACGGCACCGCTGTCTTCTGCGATTGTACTTCAATAACCCGTAAGTTTAACAACTGCAAATTTGAAAATTATATCCCTGGCACAAAATGAGATGTGTTAGCTGGGATCTGAAATTCGCTCACTCATTTAAAAGATGCAATGATTTTATCCACGGCAGTGAGCTTGCCCGAGTCTTGTGTTAAAGCACAAACATTAAATGAAGGTCAAGGCAGGGAAAAAAGCAGCAAGAAGCCAAAGCTCCTTCCTGCACGAGGAAGTTTGGGTTCAGTAAGTGGGGATCACTGACCGTACGCTACTAAATCCACAGCAGATCTGTGGGAGAGCAGTTGAGGCGAGGTCTGTGATGCCCAGATTCAGGTGGAGCCCGCCGCAGGTGAGGAGACACGGCCGTGCACAAACATTAAATGAAGGTCTAGATGGGGACAGGGCTGGGGAGGGTAAAACAGTCTGACCACAGTTCAGGACAGCCTAATATTTTCATTTTTCCCTAAAGACTGGAGTAGCAGGTATTTGCTGAACCACTCCGAAACGACAGCTGTCTCCAAACAAGATTCAGAGAGAAGTAAACTCAGATCTCTACTGTAATAGAAGATGGATTGTTCACCTTTTGAACACTACTTACTCCGAACGCACAGAGCAACTATGGTTCTCCCTTTTTAAATACTTCTAGTGCGAATCTGAAAAGGTTTTTTCTTGCCCATCGACCTTCTGACAGTGTTTTGGAAAACAAACCACGCTGTCCTCTGGCTGTTGGTTATAGCCTTCTTTCTCCAAGGCCACCGTCCCCACCAATACATATAACGGGAAGAAGAGAGCGACTTTCTCCTTGTTCCTTCATGTGCGAGGAAAGAAAAGCTGTTATCGTTGGTACCCAAACCATCACAGCCTCAGCTGCAACTCGCTGGGTTGGGATCCCAGCTAGCTGCTGGCCCCAGCAGAGCTGATGCGCTGTATTTACAAAGAGCACTTTACACCTGATTTCTGCTGGCAGCAAAGCCCAAAGCTGACCAAGTTTTGCATCTCTCTGCGTGCACGTCTGCTCCGATTGCCAGGGCGTGTTTCCCAGCTCCCTTCCGCAGCTGCCCGTGTCTGTGCAGCTGCGAGCAGGGGCTGGAGGTGATGTGCAGGCGAGCTCTGCCACGGGCACGCTGCAGGCTCCTCGGCAGCATCTGAAGCCTCTCAGAGCCAACGGGAATCTTTTCATTGAGTCTGATGGCACTTTGCAAAAATTCGTTTTTGTAACAATCCAACTAATGGATTAGATCCTAATGTTTGGATGCTTTTTCTTAAGTCACAGAAGTGTAACATATTTGACTGGCTTTTGGCAAATGAACTCCGTGGGCTTAAGCGGACCCCACTTATGAAGAGAAGCAACCTGGCATTCACTCCAGGACTCTGGCTATCCCCTTGCTGTGAGCTCTAGGGTAAGTTTACCTGGGCCAGTTTAAAAATAACCTGTGCAGACAGCAGTGTCAGACTAGTCTCAGCAGCTGGGACTCAGGACAGACTATTTACTCTGCGGTGTAAATGTGCCCTGAGGCTGCTATTTGTGAAGCACAGCGTTCATCAGACTACACACTGCCCTCAGTGCTGAAATCCAGAAGAGCAGGAGCCTACTTGACTCTTTTTTGACAGGTTTTTTGCTTACGTCTTCTGTTCAAAATGATTTAGTTAAGAGATGCTTCTCTCTGGACAATATGACAGCTAATTCCCTCTTATCCTACTGAAAAGATACAACTGAAATGGATGCAACAATAAAACTAATGGCTAATATGATTGCTATTGATCATTTGCCAGTTTATCAAATAAATAGCCCACCAGCTAAATGGAGAAGGAAAATAGTGTTATATGTTGTGCATGTCTCAGTAATGAGCTAACTGGATAGCTCATTTTAAAATCTATGAAAAGCTGAACATCAGCACGTAGCTTATAACCGAAATGAATCCTGACATACCAGATGCATATTTGTTCATTTTCACCTACCTTTTCGGCTGACTGAGCAGTGCCAAAAAATATTGGAATGAAGGCAAGCCATACTATACAGGTAGTGTACATAGTGAATCCAATGGGTTTAGCTTCATTAAAATTCTCTGGGACACCCCGAGTCTTGATGGCATACACAGTACACGTAACCATTAGAAGAATGCTATAACCCAAGGAACAAATGATTTGTAGATCCGTAATGTCACATTTGAGAACTCCTCTGGCTTGATCAGGGTTCATAGTTTTCTGCTCATCATAATCTATGATGATGTTGGGAGGGTCAACTGCAAACCAAATAAAGACACCTAGAAGCTGAACAGATATTAAACTCGACGTGATCGCCAGTTGCGATGTGGGGCTTATAAGCCTAGGTGCTGTCACTGACTTTTTGCCCTGTTCAAATATGCGGTAGATGCGGTTTGTTTTAGTTAACAGGGCTGCATAGCTGATGCACATCCCCAGGCCCAAGAAGATACGCCGGAAGGAGCACACTGCAACGTTTGGTTTGGCGATCATCAGAAACGTGATTATGTAGCACAGAAATATCCCTGTTAACAGGACGTAGCTGAGTTCCCTCCCAGAAGCCCGGACAATGGGAGTGTCGTTGTATCTGATGAACGTTGCCATGACAAAAATGGTGGCGATAATTCCCAGCATAGCCAAGAAGACGGGTATCACTGCCCAGGGCGAGTGCCACTCCAGCTTGACGATGGGTATCGAACGGCATCCCGTTCGGTTCTCGTTGGGCCGCTCGTTGTACGAGCAGAGCAGACAAGTCACCTCGTCTGCCTGGTACTGGTAGCCATCGCAGAGCTCGCAGTGCCAGCAACACGGCATCCCCTTCACCATCTTCTTCCTCTCTCCCGGCTTGCAAGGCAGGCTGCAGACCGAGGACGGGACTTCACGCACTCCTTTGCCCCACTGCATTTCATCGATCTACAAGACATGTGAAATAGGAAGAGGCTGGTTATTCAGACTGTACTGTCAGACAGTGTGTGTGGGGACACACACGTGGAAGGAGGGGGGACCAAGGAGGAACCTACAACAGAGAAAAAACAAATGGATAAACTTTATATATGGTAGACACTGTTTTTCTAGGAACCGCACATGCTAGTGTCTCTGCATGGGACTCTAAAGCACGACTGTATTTACTGCCTTCATTTTTCATTTTTGTTAGTAGTAAGTTCTGGTAGAATGACACACGACATCAGATAAGACAGTAGAGTGTAAATCTCTTCCTTGTTTCATGAAAATTAGTAAGAACACTGCAATGGCTTGAGGGAAGGAAGCAGTTACATTCACAAAACTGCTTTCCATGGATCTAGAGCCTGGGGCTTCCTACTGAAACCAGAACAAGAGATCTGCCTGCTTGGAACTACAACTGACCAGGTTAATATTCTCAATGAGGTGGAAATGGGTCTTATATAGGACATGGAATCAGTGAAAACGTGGCAAGATCTGCAATACGAGCCATGTAAGAAATATGAAGGACAAAGAAAACAGTCATCAATGAAAAATGCAATAATTAGATAATATTTCATTTCAAAGCCACATTCTGCTTTTGAGATACCACACATGCTTCTGGGAATGCAAATTATAAATGATTACATTAAATAAATGAAGTCTCACTTGTTCTGCAGTCTTAAGAAACCTAAACGCCAAAGTAGGTGCACAAAGGCTCCCAAGTACTGCAAAAAAATTAGATTCACAAATAATTTCAAAATATTCCAGAATAAAGCCACTAACCAAGAACAAGGGAGGCTTAGCATTGGAGCCCCCCCAGACAGTCCAGACTGGAACCACTGGGAAGGTCCTGACATTCCCAGCACCAATTCATTGCACCAATCTCCAACTCAGCTGCCCAGCAAAACTCCAGTGGCCCCAGTAGCTACTCTGTGTGTGTGTCTGTATGGCTTTTCCAAATATAAAACCTGATCTCTGGGATAGATGTGAGTGTTATTAAAAACAAAATTTCAGGTGGGTTTTTTTTTTTTTTGGTCACTTAAATGCTTACAGGCTCCACTATTTTCCCTACAAGTAAAAAATTCTAAGATGAGTTTCTTGAATCAGCTGTCTTGATTATTAATATATACAGGAAGAGTGGGGTTTGCAAGTTTTAAATTGAAGGATTAAGTTGCACTTTCCTAATTTAATTCAAAATAGATCCTGTATCATCTTCATTTTGCATATTTGAAAAAAAAACCAACCCTGAAGTCACACACTGCTCAAATACTATACTACCTAGAGTCTCTGTCATGAATGTTATAAAAATAATCCCTCAATAACAGATATTCTAGAGGTCTGCCACTGCTTGAGAAACTTCATTAACCTTCAATATTCACAATTTACTCTGGGGAAAAAAAAAAAAAAAAAAAAAAACCCCAAAATTTTTTTTTTCAANAAAAAAAAAAAGACCCACAAACTTTTCTTTCATACTGCGCTGAGCTGAAGGTGCGTAGCGGCCAGAAGCCGAAGGAATACCGATGGTAAAGGCGAATGCAAAGACTCGTTTAATCGCAATGGTAAATGGTACTTTAGTCTTACCAGGAGCTCTTACAAGGAGCCAGGAAATCCATTTCTATGCCCGACTCCATCACTGCTCCAACTAGTAAAGGCTAGCAAGCGCTTTACGAAGCTGGAGCTGAATTCCTGGGTTGTGCATATGCGTTGCAAGGGAGCTGGAGTAAGCTGGCACGTGTCTGTGTAACTTACTCATTAGCAGGAAAGTGAACCAAAGAGATGGTGAGTAAAGTGAAACAGGGCCAAGATTTCTGACCTGTAAAGCAGGTGTGAAAATTTCATCACAATTCCTTAGGAAACCGACTGACCGATAGTTTGCATCTTCTTTTACTCTTCTGAATCGCTGATTTGTATCTCGCCCTTTTTAAAAGTAGACTGAGAGAGAGTAACTATAACTTACCTGTGTTTGTACAGCTGGAAAGTGAGACACATCGATCCATTCTGGAGCCTCCATTTTCTATCATAACTATTAAACACAGAAGTTACGGGACGCCCCTTTTACAGCGTGCACTGATACGAAATGAGAAAGGCATCCCGACGGCATGGATTCCGCAAAACTTACTGCACGGGGTTTGACCCAGTCTACAGCAATGAAAGGATTCTCGCCAATTTTCTGCCCGCTAATATCTCACAGAACCACTGAATTATTACTGCATTATCATATCCCCCCCCCCCCCCCTTATGACTATAAAAGGTGAATTTCCATATTCTCAAACATATCCCACGGCATTGCTGGATAGTTGGGACGGCCTAAAGGTACTTTATTCTGTGCGGATACTGTGTGTAAAGAGATAAATAGATCAGGCAAAATTATGGAAAGTCCTTTTTCTGGTCTCCTGGGACGACACCGTGATAACTCTGTGTCACTGGCCTCAGAAAGATTTGCAGCGTTCTGCTGCTTCTGGGGAGAAAGTTAATGACGACCCCCGCCGGTCGGATAAGCCACCGGGCAGCAGAGCCTGGCGCTGGCGGATGAGCATCGCAGTCAAACTGGAGACACTTTCCCCACTCTGAAAAGAATATTTTGGAAACTTTTTTTTCTTTGAAGTAAATTATTGTTTCATAACTCCTTTCAGAAACGCAAACAAAAGCAATAAAATGTTCATCTGCATATTTGGCTGCTTTAGGATCAAATAATTGTGCCTGATGTACTTTCGTTCTGTCCCCCTTTTCTCCTCTCTCCTTTTTTCCATCTTTCACTGCAGTTTCCTTGAAATAATAACTTAGGTTTTGAAAACCTGGATCTAAAAAAGACTTCTATCGTGGCAAGTAATTGTTATATTCAGCCATCTCTTGCATTTACTTAACTCTAAACCTGCTTATATTCACTAACTTTTCCCCAATAATTGTAGTCACTATGAACTGGAAACTGCTTACTTAAAGATTTTGCCAAGTTCAGGGTTTCAGGATCAGGATGATAAAATCCTGATAAAACAGCAAGGATGACTTTTGCCCACACCTACTGCAAGAGGAGCTTCACCAAAAACAAAATAGCAGCGTGTTTAATTCAGGGGCAGGAACCACAGCACAGAAATCTTTGAGATCCATGGAGGAAGAGGGCTATATACTTACAAATCGTACATTCCTGTAAGCAAATTTAATAAACTCTTATCCCATAATCAAAAAGTGATTATCTGAAAACGCTAATTATAATCTAGAAAGCAGTAAGTAAACAATTTCATAAATCATAAGAAAGTACTCTTGCAATTAACACAAATGTTGCTTTTTTTAATGTAGAACGTTCCATTTAAGTCATATATAGAAATAGCGCACAGAGAATTAGGGAATTTATTTTCCCAAGCCACCACCACTTACAGGTGTAGCCAGACACGCCGTACTCACAGCTATCCAACAGTTTTGCATCTTGAACTTAGCACTTGACCGAGTCAGTACCGAGAGACACGATAAACTCCTCCATTACAATTCTGCAGATTTTGGAAGGATGCAAAGCCTAGACTGCACTAGATGCTGTAGACACATGTCTAATGTCTTGGAAAATCACACATCTACCCATCAGCCACTTATCACCATTTTAAGTGGCACATCTTCAACAGAGTAATGTGCAGACTGATGCTATTATAGTTCACCCACTGATGAATTGATCTGATAAATGGGATAAAACCCCACAACTGGTTCATCGTAGGACATTCAAAACAACTGATGAAAAAAGAACTTCAAAGTTGGCCCTGCTCCACGGTGCTTGGATCCAGTAAAGTCACTACGTTACAGTGGGACACTCTGTTCTGCCCTACCACCACAGCACAGGGGAAAAACCCAAACCCAAAAGTTCAAAGCCAAACCCAACCAAGCCCCAGAAGAACAGGAGAAGCTGGCTCCCAGACCCAGCGCCGTCCCCGCAGCCACAGGGCGTCCCTCGCTGAGAGGTCAGCTCTAACGTTTCATGCCCAAGCTCTCCCAGCTCCTGCAGTTCATAAGTGCCTCGAGCTAGAGGGATGGGCCACATTTCCAATATAAAATCTCATTATGTTCACTACAGAACAAACATTAACAAGAAATGCCTAGTCTGTCTCACAAGGCCTAACATAATTGTTCATTTTAATGAGTAAAGTAACTCAATATATGTGTATAATTTAAACATCGTTGCTTTTTTTTCTCACCACCACAAACATTTCTATAATAAGCTATTTGTTCTGAACTAAATTGTTTCATGCAATGTTTGATTAAAATAAAAATCAGTACAAAAATAATTACATTAGTGATAATTAACCTACTCGGGGAAAAAAATAGCCACGTTCCTTGATACGACTTTCATAACAACTGTGCCATTAATTTCACGGACACATTAGAAAACAATTGCGGAGGATTGTGCTCAGATTTATTGCTACCTTGCAGATTGCTTTTAGACTCCAGTTACTAAGTCAGCAGTTCAGACAGTTTTTGTATATTCAACTTTACAGATAGCAATATTTGCATGACTTAGCTCTCAGGGCTTAGCTATTAATGTCTTGTAATTAGTTTCTAAATCCAGGGCTTTAACATGATAATGGTTTTAAGCTAAGAATATGTCAATAACACATAGTCAACAGAGCCTTCTGCAAAATATCAACTAAAATCCCTTAACTAGATCACAGCAATGATAAGCCGAACTAGCAGAGAAGGATGCGAAGCTACTCCAGTGACTTCCCCGGACACTGCGAATAAGGGGCTTCACCTCATACTGTAACATTTTAATTTCACTGCCTGCAGGGGATTGATAGAAAAGCCTTAAAATGAGCACAGAGCCTGCAAGGTGATGGAGGCTAGAAATCCTGATGGTTTTTGCTTGTGATGAACAAATCACTTCATTCTGAGCAATGCAGGCTGAACACATTTTCAGGATAGCACAGAAAATCACCAGAAGCTCAAAACCCCCTCTATTTAAACAGAATGATCGGTTTTCCCAGCAGCAGCATGCCTTCTGGTCCCTTCCCCTCCCTGTGGGACAGAGGCACCAGTCCCACCCCAGCCCCTCCGCGGGACCCTGGGAGCCCTCAGCTCGGCTTTGAGCCCGGTCACACCCCAGCACCCCGAAACGAGGTAAAGACTGAGCTCACTCCTGCCTCTTCATTTTCTTTCCATTTTCTTGTTTTAAACCAAAGTCAAAATCCAGCTACTTCAAAGCACCTTTTCAAACCTGTGCAGGGCAGCAGCAGGACAGGCTAACCAGCAGCCCCAAACCCCGAGCTAACGGAGTAAGAGCAGCTCGGCTGGGACGGGGTGCTGCAGCCCGGCAGAGCTCGGGCACCCCTGCTCCCCACATGGCACCCGAAATCTGGTCCTGAGCTCTGCAGCTCAGCCCTGCCTTGTAACAGCTATTTCCCCGCTCCGTTCAGTGCGGTTCTACAGTACGCTTTATCCGATGGAACGGCAGCCCGGCGCTGCCTCTGTCCCGACGCCAGAGACGATGCGGCTGGTGCTAGGAGTGGTGTTAGGTGACTTGGGGTGCTTTAAGAGACGGCTGCTTTAGCGGAAAAGCAAAACCCTCTAAGCTTTCCTATTCTGCTGTATTAATTATCTTAAATGCCTCCAGTCTATCTTTTTTATAAACAGAAGTTAAAAATCCTGATATATTTTTTTGTTCTGCTTTCTCCTACTGCTGCCCTCCTTCTTTCTGCCCTAATGTACCAGTGACTGCTGCGGGAGCGACAGGGGCATCTCCAATAAACAAACAGAGGACAAGCAAATCACAACTTTCTATTGAAGGTGATGGAAACTCATCACTTCCCAAAGTCTTACAGCCAAAAAACTTGCAATTCTTCATTGTCAGCACAAATCAGACACGTCAAGAAATCGTGACAATGTTCCTGTAATGTCAGACCCTCATCTTGATAGGACGAGAAGAAACGGCCTCAGGGTGCAGCAGGGAAGGTTTAGGTTGGAGATGAGGAAGGATTTCTTCCCCGAAAGGGCTGTCAGTCCCTGGCACAGGCTGCCCAGGGAGGTGGTGCAGTCACCATCCCCAGAGGGATTTAAAAGACGTGGAGATGTGGTGCCTGGGGACAGGGGTTAGTGGTGGGCTTGGCC
>VXBL01002157.1:2395176-2444755 GCA_013400195.1 Aramus guarauna | reverse complement strand
GAGCCCCTTCCAGTCCCTGAAGGGCTCCAGGAAAGCTGGAGAGGGGCTGGTGCCAAGGGCAGGGAGGGACAGGCCAAGGGGAATGGCCTGAAGCTGCAGGAGGGGAGATGGAGCTGGGCTGTGAGGCAGCAATCCTTCCCTGGGAGGGTGCTGAGGCCCTGGCCCAGGGTGCCCAGAGAAGCTGTGGCTGCCCCTGGCTCCCTGGCAGTGTTCAAGGCCAGGTTGGATGGGGCTTTGGGCAACCTGGGCTAGTGGAGGGTGTCCCTGCCCATGGCAGGGGTGGCACTGGGGGGGCTGGGAGGTCCCTGCCCACCCAAACCATTCTATGACTCTATGATCAGTGTTTAATTATGCTATAGATCACCTTGAAATCATCAGCAGGTTACCTAAGAGGCACAGCTATGAGAGAGAATTTATCCTAAAAAGTGCTAAAACTCTTAAAACTTTTTTTTGGGGGAAGATCGTTTTCCAAATGTTTCAAAAATATTCCTCTCAGATATCTGTAGGGAGGAAAGATGAATGATTTAAGATTGGCAGTGACAGACAGCAGTGAAAGCACCAGACCTTTTTTACGCACAATACCACAGCCTCCATTCCCCGCCGTCTCTGAAAGCTGGTTACACAAGCAAGACGATAAGCACCGTGAGGCACAAAGGCCCCGAGCACTCAAAACACGAGCTCTGCAGAAACACCTTTTACACAAACTGTTTCGGTTCACCTTTACAAACTTGCAAAGTCAGGACTCTCTCTTTGATTCAGCATACAGAGCTAAATATTCTAGGACATCACCCTCCTTCATCCTTTGATATTTATATTAGTTTAAACACTTCATTTAACTAATGGGCCAAATGAGAATCCCTGAACAAAACCAAAATGAAGTTAACCACGTTGTAGAGAGCAAGATACATACGTGCTTTACTCGGGAGGACACAAACCCCTGCACTCTCAAGGCTGAGAAAGCCCCGGCTATTCCCCTCTGACGTGATACTTCATCCAAAGAATGCCCTTTAGTGCGAGATCCAGCGTGACTCCGACCCTTAGCGTCTGCATCTCAGGAAAGACGTGAGGAGAGCTGTGCCGCCGGCGCACGTTTGCCAGCGTACCCCCCAGCACGCGGCCCTTGCTGTAAGCCACGCTCCCGGAAACCTCAGTCCATTACGCTAGAAAAGAGCAAACCACCACAAAATACCGAGACTTATTCAAACTTCTGCAAAGGGACACTCAGAGATCGTCACATTCCTGGCTATGAAGCCAGTCCCAGTGGCTGAACCGAGCTCAGTAATTCACCAAACTGGTTTTGAACTTCACTCGCCTCGTTAGAGAGCTGGTGTCAGGCGGCATTGACAGTACGAAGGAGATGTGAGCGATACCCACTGCACGCTAATGGCCAGAGCTCACTTTCCTGCTTTAAAATGATTGATCTGCCAGCTACAGATTTCTTAGAAGAACTAATTGTGGGATGCGGGACAAAAATACTGACGTCTTGACACAGATTATATTCCTGAAAAGTGGGTACGTTTCTTCTTGATTAATGACTGCACAAAGCAGAATGTGCCTACATATATTCATAGGAATTCACACAGAGCAGACCATTAAACAATATCAAGCCCTTTTAAAGAGCTGTATGTTTTCAGCAGATGGGACGAGGACCAGGACGGTTGTGCCACTTGGCAAAGCTCAGAGGAGGTGTCACTGGCAGAACTCGAACACCGCAATTTCGGTCTGAAAAACATCCACTTGTCCCACTCATAACCTGCACTTTTGCCAACTCCTGATGTTTCTCTTGTCATATATAAGGAGAAAAAATTCTGCTTTATTAAAGGAGCAATTTTCAGCTTATCTGGCCACTAACTGGGACAATGAAAGCAGACCTACGGAAACAGTCACCTGGACACCTCTCAAGAATTTAACACTTTTTGGCATACGCTGGCTTGTCTGGTAGCGTCACGATCTTCAGCGAAACACAGCTGAAAATGAAGCCTGGCACCTCGGGTGAACGCGAACAGTCTGCAGTGAGGAACGTGCTCCTCCACACCAACCACAGGTCACCGTGCCCAAGTGACAGTCACCTGGACACTTAACCTGCCTCAGGGTCTGCCCGGCACTCAGCTTCTGCTGCCAGCGAGATGAGGCACCAGACTGCCTGGTGTCCCCAGCCATCCCGCACACACCGAACACCGGGATCCCCATGGGAGCGATCTGATCACCACAGGCTTCACATACCCCGCCACACAAAACAGAAAGGGAAGAGATGGAAGATTTCATTTCAAAGTGAGGTGGCCCAGTTACATACCTATACAAGAAAAACCATTCAATATTTTACTATTCTGGTGGAAAGAGTCTTAACAAAGTTCCTGTCAATCAAAAGCATTTCAGATCTTTAATTTCTTCTGCTTTTTAGGTTGGTTGGATATGTTTGCATGGATCTTACTTCAAGTCAGAAACTTAAATGCCATGAGGTATACAGTAAATAATTAGGTAAGGGTACCTTTTGTGTGACTCCTAACAGAGCAGGCTTCTATCCGAAGATCTCGGAGTGGTACACGACAAATAGGATGAAGGAAACTATCAGGTGCAATAAAGCCACAGCACAGTGAGTTGAGAGGCCAAAGCCATCAGCACACAGCTTTTACTATGTGCCCACTGACTCTACCAGAACTTCCCACGTATCTGTAGTTCTCTACTTGCTCAGTGCCCGTCCTACAGCATCGAGACAGAATGCAGAATGACGAGAAAGCCTCAATCCAAAGCACCAAAACACCTAAAATATACTCAACATTAGGGCAAAGCAATTGCTCACAGATTTAAATGTCTCCTTCTAACATGTTCACTATTCTCAGCAATTGGCAAGTTTAAGTCCTAAACAACAAGACTGGATGACAATGGCACATCTAGAATCAAATCCAGGAATAATTCTTTTTTCCTGAAAACTCCTTTTGTGAGTTATTTTTCATGGTATAGCCATGAGTTGACCTTACCCAAGTTTTGAGAAGAGTATTAGCGCTTTATGTTTATTTATCTCTGCTTATGGGTGAATAACGTCTTTTTCCCCATTATTTATGGGTATGAAAAAGGAATACAGCTGCCAAATCTGATATACTACTTTCAAAATGGAAAGGGTAATAACTAGAGATGTACCAAATGGCATGTGTGTAATTTGGATAGCATTTATCTTCAAGTGCCTGCCAACTCAAAATGCTTTAGTTTATTTATCCTACTAATTCCCAAGCTGATTCAAAGACCAGTATTTGCTAGTCAAATTATTTGGTCCCAGTTTTCCCTTTCTAAAGAATCAGCATCAATAGTACAGTAATTTTCTCATCATGTCTAGCGTGCGTGGCATAATGACACAAGGCCGGGGAAGCAAGATGAAAGAAATACAAAATTCTGAGTGAAACTCAGTACCTAACTCATTTAGGCCCTAATTAGATTGCTGCAGCATTATTAATGCTACCAAATTATCTTGCTCACGTTATACTCAGTCAATCGGCCCCTAAAAGAACTGTAGATGGTACACAGAAAATTAGGGTAGGCTGATGGGACGTTAATTATACCACACTTGGGGCCACTCTTCCATCAACGCCACAGTCACGTTGTGCTGAAACCGAGCAGGGAGAGGAAGAGGAAGAGGAGAGTGATGTGGTTGTGACGGGCAGTTGCTGCAAGGGAAGGCGGCAGAAGGCTGAGGCTGGCAGCTGCTTCTGCTCCGAAATCTGTGTGGGACGCTGGTTCGGTCTGTGCAGAACCGGCACGTCGCTGCAGGTAGACCGAGACGGCATGGAAAAACCCAGCAACTTCGGCTGGAAGTGAAGATCATTCCATGGATTTAATATCTAAGTTAATAAGAATAAAAGTACTGGCCCTCCAATCACACCCTGCCTTAAATGATCCTGGTATTGGTCTAGTTGAAATTCCACTAAAATTCTGGGGGCGGGGGAGGCGGAATCAGAGCTTTGGTTTTGGTGTTTTTTGGATGGTGGCGGTGTTTTTTTAAATTAACCTTGCAAAGCTAAGGAATTTTGTGCCTCATCACATTTTTGCTTACTAAAGCAGTAACAACACAAAAACTTGCCTTTCCCTGCCCCACTATCCGTTTCCACCTCTTTGAAAAGGAGGAGGAGGACTGGGACTGGTACCTTATTCCCACCCTGAGTATGTCGCTGTAAGACATAGTCCCAGTCGTGCACTTCCCTTCCAGTGACTTTTCCTCCCCATTCCTTCCCACAAACAGGTTAACGCATTCATTAAAACCGTTGTGAGCATCCTGGCGCGCTCCCCTCTCCCAGGGAACGGCGGCAGCGGGGAGGTGGGATTCACCCCCGGGTGAGGGGGGACCGTGTAAAGCTCCCACGTCCTGAACAACCTCAAACCTCATCGAGGGGATCGAGGAGAAAAGCCTGTACCACCTTTTCCAGTTGCATTTTTGAAAGGAAAAAGGACTCAAGCTCTGCTTTTGCGAAGGGAGGTTTAAGTCTGAACTACCCTTCACGAGCCTGTCTAAAGGACAGGCTTTGCAAGAATGGAATAAAATATCTAATTATAGTTACCACCGGGAGCCAGATGCTCGGATGCTACTTTTAATGGTCAAATACATATCCTCCACGCCACAAAAAGCTGCAATTAACAAGTAAACAAGGTTGTTTCATGGGAATCACTTAATGCAGCACTTTCATATAAAAAGTACATTTTCAGATCAGTGGAAGAAGAAACAAATAAAAAAGGGAAACAAAGCAAATAAAGGCTTTCCCTCAAATGTTAAGAGCAGACTAAAGAGCCTTTTCAGCTGTTTATTTGGGGCCATTATTGCCTATCATGCGAACGATTAGCTTGAGACACATTAAAATGCACGCTATATATCCAATATTATAGTCTTGCTGCAAACCATGTCAATTTTCTACAGAAATCAGTATTCAGGGACATTTAAAAAGTGATTATTTTTGACCCACTCAATACATGTTCTCTGTCAGGAACCTTTATGCTTTGCTTAAACGTTGGAAACTCTAAGGACTGTTCACATGGTCCTGATGTGTGCACAGCTTTTGAAATACCCTTTATGGGAGCTCTTTCTCCCCTCTAAAGCAAACAAGCACAATATTATGACATCATCATAATTTCTACTCCACTATCCTTGGCACTTGCATCTGTATGGGAGCAAAATTTAATTTTGCAAAGCACAGCTGGATTAAGTTTTGGACCTACAAATATAGCTTTAAGCCAATAGTTCCCATATCTGTTAATACAATACATTAAAAAATTTTCCATGCAAAATCGGTAAGTAAAATAGGAGAGAAGCGAGCACGCCTTAGGCTGCTGCTAGCAGTCACGGGACTGCTGCATGACTGGAGGATGCCAGCCCGCGCCTGCTGAGAATCCGCTGAACTAGACTCTCGGGCAGGTAAAGTCCAAGAGCCTGTAATCCTGCTCACTCCTCTGCCCTCCAGGTTTTGCACATGGAAAGCATGCCTCAGTTCTTGAAACAGGAGCATCTCAACAGAAAACACTGTGTATTTCATTCATCCTCTGCATTCAAGCATAACAATAAAACTTTTCTTGCTCTTTGTGTCAGGATGCATCGTTGCTTTGCACCTCCCTGGGAGATTTTGCTAGAAGAGGGTAACAACCACCCACCCCTCCGCGCGCCTCGCGGTGCAAAGCGTGTGCTCTGCGTGCAGCCCCCAGCTGCATCCCGACCTCTGGGAGGGGAACGCCAGGCACTCACAATGCACAGGGATATTCAACAAACACCTTCTACCTCACCAGGCAAAGTGGAAGAAGAAATATAAAGTGGGTAAGAAAGGAGACATCAAAGAAAGGAAGGTGACAAGCGTCTCGGCAGCTGCTGTGCTGAGCTCGCTAGACACGGACCTCCATGCTGTTGTCCACTACCTCCAGGACAAAATCTGGGACTGGTACCTTATTCCAAAAGACAAAAATTTAATGCATTTGATCCAGAAGCAGAAATTCAATCCCTGTTTGCTGCTACTTCTCCCTCTTTTCCAGGCCCAGCCTTGCCTTGCCGTTGCCCACCATGCCAATCACACGTCCCTGGGCACCTTCAGCCTGCAATTCAAAGGCTTAAACTTCCTTTGCCAGGGCAAGGACGGGACGCAAACGTAAAAGCCAGTGCAGCACCTCTGTGCCACTGGAAAGCAGCCCTCCTCTGACTGAGGGCGACGAAAGCAGCCGCAACGCCCGCCCAGAGCCACCCCATGCTGCAGCTCTACAGCAGGAGTTACCGGGTCCTGCCGGGCTGAAACAAGGGCGGGGAAGGACGGAAAAGTTTGGCAAAACCACAGCTAAAGACCACCGTGCATCTGACTGGAAACCTGAATTTTCTACTGCATCATCTGACAAGTATTTGGCAAATACCGAGCGTTCACGTGCTGTTGGACAAGTTGTTGTATCCTCCTTTCTGCTCTCGGAGAGGTGGACGAGTAGCTGCACGGTGAGCAGAACAGCAGCTTTGTTGCACATCTGTAGTGTTTTTCTTTACATAGTCGGGTGAACTTCTCCAAACACAACAAAACACACCTGTCATTGAAAAGTGTCTTCCCAGTTCCAGGTATTAAAAAAAGAATATTATGCCCCCAATAACACACAAACCGACATTATTACTTCTGCCAAAAGCAACCAAACCTGTTAATTATCCACAAAATACCCCAGCAAAGTATTTGCTCTTGAATATATTTGCTGACAAAAATACATTAGACTTGCAAAAAGGGATTTAAGAAGCAATGTGTAAGAGCAAAAACATCACCTATTTTAAAAACATAGTGATTTATTTTTGACCTTCTATTTCTTACATTACTCATTCTCAGAGCATAAGTCCGCCTGCCTACAGGCTCACGGACATTTAAGAGAACAACACAAGATGAAGCAAATTCTGAAGTCACCAAGTCTTCTGCTATGTAATTTTTTTTCATTATAGCTTTTATGAGCTCCTTACCTTTTGCTTTTTTCCTATCTTTGAAAAGATATGTAATACATCTCAGACATTCTCTCAGCCTGGTTTCTCTTAGCATTTATATCCCTACAAACATTTCACCTTGTGACATTCTCAGACCTGGAGGAAAATTATACTGATGCTCAGAGTTGCCAAAAGCTGATATAGCTTAATTCACTTTGCTTTGCCTAAGGTAGCAGAGCTCATGCGGTATATATTACCGCCTAGGCAAAATGGGTCAATAACAAAGAGGAAATGACATTTCATGTCTTTAATTCCAAGTCTGAGCTAGTTTTCAGAGTGAGGCGTAAGATTTAACTATTGCCTTCCTATTTTTATATAGCAAAAATCTATATAGAAAGCTCAACTTTTCTTTTAACCTTTCTTTAAAAAAACCAACCAAACAAAACAAAACAATTTTCATGATTATCAAGTATGGCAAGTAACAGCAAGGAAAGGGGTCCACATTGGTCTGGCTCTTCCCTTTGTGGATTATTTTCTAATGCTGCAGAGGGCGGTGACCGACGGCTGCAGGTACTTCTTCTCCTCTACGGGTCTGTTACACTACTCACGCCCAACTTATCAAAACCTCCTGACGCTTGAATTCTCCAAGTTGCTTTCCCCACACCAAAACCTGCCACCCTGGCAGGATTTCTGATTCCCTTCACACAAGACCTTGCTGCAGACCAACCGCCCAGGACAACCACCTGGGTACCCGCAGCACATGCTCAAACTCTTTACCAACGTTACATGTCCCTCAGCTTTCTATTGCATAGATGTGGGTGTTAATGCAGTCAGCACCATGGTGCTCCCAGGATTCTCTGGTTCCATTTGGCACTACACGCCAGATGCTTGGCACGAGTGTATTGAAGGGCACTTTGAGAAACACTCTGAGATCCTCTGGATTGCAACGTGCACTACCTGAGACTTTTTTCAAAGAAAGCACAGGTACAATTGGGATTATCTGCATTTATTGATGATTTGCACTGAGTTGCGTAGCTCTCTCCTGTGGTACAGAGGCAGTGCCACTTGATTCACGTGGTTACTGTCATGTATTTCGAGGTTGTGCCCTTATCTGAATAAAAATTATTTACAGCCACCATTTCTAAACCTAATGCGTCAAAACCATCTGTGGTACTACAAACTGCATCGGTTTTATTCCAAGAGCACTTACCCAGTCAGGCTGCAATCACAGCTTGTGAGGGGGACCTATGTGATTTCAGCCCTGCTGCCCGTTAGCATGCATTTTGGAGACCTGATGGAGGACTAAAGAATTAGCATATGGTCATTCAGCGGGCCAGTGGTTTGAAAATTTCCCTTCCAGTTGGCTGAAAGTTAATTCTGCAAGTTAACATAATTAAAGGTGTTCATGCTGGTCATGGTTGACATGAGCAATGAAAGATTACAGAATCTAATGACAGAACTAAATAAACAACATCCATTATTATAGTATACAATATAGCTATTGACATGTTGGGCACGATAACTCGCTTGCCAAAACATGTAATTGGGATGTATTTTAGTAACATTGATGTAATTATTCACCTTTAAATTTCTTATTGGAGTGCATACGGTTTGGCTGACGGCGTGACGGAGACTGAGCTCAGAAATGGCCAGCTCTGGCCAAGAGCTTTGCAAACAGGCTGTAGACCTTTCTGGAAGGGCTTTGCATTTAGCGATGTTTGTGCGGTGAGCTAATTCCTAGAGAGACAGGGATAAGACCAGGGTCGGGGGAGCAGAAGATGCAGAGTGCCACGGGGCAGAGGGGCTTCAGTGAGGTCTCCCTCATCTCCATGGGGCGTAAATGGCTGAAGATGCAACACATAACTTTTTTACGTAACATAAAACTAGTTATTTTGGGGCAGAACAGCATTTCCAAAGAGTGCCTGGAGAAGATAAGGACCGCCACTACACTTGGACACAGCCCCAGTTCGGAGCAGAGTCAGCAGCAGCTGCGCTTCGCCAGGAGCTGCACAGGCTGAGCGGAGTTTCCATGGGAAAGAAAGAGCCTGGATTAAATTCCTTTCCAAAAATGTCAATGAGGCAACAGTGGCTAAAAGAATTCATATTTTTTCAGCTATCAGAAACCCAGTTACTTCTGGATACAACTACATCTCCATGTATGCCAGTATGCTGTAATGTACAGCGAATGAAATCTGAGGGTTTAGCCAATTTCATTAAAAATGTAAAAGGCGGTAATTTTCAACAAGTGGCTGCATCAGCTGAAAGCTCAAGGTTCTGCACTGACATATGAAAACAAAACATACTAATCATGCTTGATACTTAAAATCTTAATTTTAAATAACACCCTGACCTCATTTGCTGAATTTATTCAATGAGACTGTCTAACACCTGAATAACGCATACCTCCTGTCAACCTGTCAGCTCACAAGATTTCAGGCTCCAGGTTGCAATATAGATGTATTATCTTTGTACCAGCTACTCATTACAGTCTGTAACAGGAATAGGAAATGACACTACAAGAGCCAATTTATGTGGCAATAACTGAAATGAGAAAGGAAATTCATACCAATTTTTATCTATCTTGATGTAACCTTTGAACCATGATTTTGAGCTTACTCAGATGTTGCAAATCAACAGAAATCTTAAGGATTATATATTGCGAAGGTCTGGGCATGTATATACATCCATCCATATAGATGCATGTAAAGGAATGTAAAACCACATTTTTTATATATTTAGAAATACGCGTTTTGTGATTATACACTATGTGCATAGAGGATCTAGAACTGATAAAGCTAATAATTGTGCTTTCAGTTACACGCAAATTCACAAAGGTGAAATTTTTTAGGTTGGGAAACGTAAAATTTCTGTTTTTCAATTTCAGATAAAATACTTCCAAATACTAGGTCAAATACGTTCTTTTAAAAGAAGTGTTTAAAAATCCCCAATATAACCCTATGGCCATTGTGGTGAAACTCTCTCATCCCTTGCTGTTTGAAGCAAAAACTTGTAACTGGCCAGATATGTGCCCTTTTGCTCTCCTGCTGCCAGAAACTGGGGAAATCCCAGGCTTTCAATAAACTGAAATTTGCACATGCTCCAGAAAGATTTACCTTTTTGCTACAAAATATTCTGAAAAAAAATTTCCATCTGCTCTGAACATACTCTACCCCCAAGAAAAACACCAACACAAAACCCATCAACAAAACCAAAACCCAATGAACAGATATAAACCCAAACACATTATTTTAGAAAAATACCATCTGTTGGCAGCATATTCCTGAGCATCAAACTTTGCTGAAGAGTTGTTTGGATCTAATTGCCATTCTGAGTATTTTACCAAAAAAGTCAAGTACATATAGATCTCTTGCCAGAAGGTTACAGATTTAATTACTCTTTTCATTAGCTTGCTATGCTACTCATAACATTTATTTCCAAATTCTATAACAGAGATGTTTATGCCATGCAAATAGATTAGTCTGAGCCCAAACAGATTCAGTAGGTGTTGAAGTGTGCAGGATCTGCATAAATTGCACAGACAATTACAAAGTTATTGAACATATTTCTATTTGTAGGCAAAAAAAGAATTGCAGCATGGGAGTTGCCGCATTCTCTTTGTCAGTGACTTGCTCTGAAGGGCCCCTCGCTGCCGGCAGGGTCAGCGGTGGCTCCCCGTCCTCTGCGGGGTGAGAGCTGACCCTCAAGCCGTACGCACTCTCCGTTTGCTCTAAGACCAGAGGCACTCAGGCACGGGAATCACAGCATCACGGAATCCTTCTGGATGGAAAAGACCCTTAGGATCACCAAGCCCAACCGCTAACCCAGCACGGCCAAGCCCACCACTAACCCCTGTCCCCAGGCACCACATCTCCACGTCTTTTAAATCCCTCTGGGGATGGTGACTGCACCACCTCCCTGGGCAGCCTGGGCCAGGGACTGACAGCCCTTTCGGGGAAGAAATCCTTCCTCATCTCCAATCTAATGTTACTTTCTTTAAAGCAAGACTTTTTTTCCCCATTTTTAATGCTCCTCTATACTACTGGCCCAAACCTACAGTGAAGAAAACAACATAATACATCTATTTCCCCAAGGAGGAGGGAGTTGTTAGTAAGTACACAGCGATTTCCTTCGCACCGTGTAACATGAGCCAGGATTTATAAGGGGAGTTAGATCTATGTAATGTACGTGTTTATGGAACCATATTGATAATTATCAATACTATTAATCTTCTAAGCACTTGTTTAGAAAGATTGCAGCAATATTTCACTTATTGCTGGAGGAAATTAATAAAAGCATAAGGAATTGCTAAGCAGCCAGCCTTCCCGACGCTGCATGCAAAAGACTCCATTTAACCGGCAGTCATGTTTCAAGCTGTACGCTGCTTCGTGTGACTAAACAATTTACAATTCAAGGGCACATCTATAAAACAATACAGATTTTTTTGTTTATCTCCACACACAGTATGTTTAGGCATCTTTAATATGTATTTGTTTCTGTTTGAAAACAAATTAATTAGAGAAATGTTTTAATTTTATCTGGAGCTCACAGTTAACCCTGTCTGATGTTTTGGAAGTGAAACATGTTTCAAGTAAGAACTTGAAATCCCTACAGTGCAATAATGAACAGGACATCATGTTTTCCATCATTGCTCTTTATCAGTCAAGGATACACATTCTTCAGCCACCCTGAAAATGTGCTGCAGCATCTGATCAGCACCCGGGTGCCTGGTGGCACCTTTATGAGCCGTAACATCGAGCTGGAAGAGTGCACTTGACAAGTTGGAGATGTTGATGCAATTAAAACAACATGATGCACCCTATGTGAACACTAATAGGCTAGAAGTACAGCATTAATTAGCCAATCAAACTTAAAAAAAAAAAAAGCTTGCTCTAGGAAGATATCCCTCTCTAATGGTAACGAGTTCTCCTGTAACCATTTCACTACTCACCAAGATGAAGGTGAAGGTGTAACAGGGCGTCACGTCCGCCACCACGCTGCAAGTTGCAGAGGGATGGTACAATACAAATGCCACATCTCAGCTGGATGCTCCACCACTCAACGGAGATGAGAGCACTTCCCCCTCGGAGCGTTGCCTTCATGGTGTTCAGCCAAGGTCTCTAGGCCATCACGCAGGATCTCAATACCCCAACTACTCACTTGTTGCTAGATCAGAGAAATCAGGTCATGCCCGTACAGGTCTCTCCAGCCTCGGCGATGCCGACACATCCAAACCAGGACTAAGCCACTCAAACTGAAAACTTTAAACGAGCTCAGCCTTTTAATGACCCCCAAAAGTTGTCAGTATGAAATAGGAAAACAGGATAGAGATGGAAAAAAAGGCCAAAACTGTGGCTTTTCATTCAAATGCAAGTCTGCTACTCACTTCAGGGATACAAGAGATCAAACCGACATGCCTACCTGTCCAAATCCAATAGCAGTCTGCTTACTGGGCCACACTTTTGCATAAATCACATTTTAAATAAAAATTATCAGCCAGACTAGCTTTACTTTCCTTTTCATTCTGCAGAACTGTTGGAAATTTCTAAATTTTGCTATCATTTTAGAAGACAATTTGATGGAAGTGAAACATATACACGTTCTGTCTGCCCATCCGTCTGTACCGACTTCCTTCCTAATCACTTTTGAACTTGCTGGCCAACTTGAAGCACATTTGCCACAAGCAGAGATTTCTGAAGGTTGTGTCTGCAGGATTGGTAAAACTCAGTGGATAGTCAGAAGAAAGATCCACCAACACTGAGCATCTCTCTCACCCTTTTGGTTCGGCCAGCCAGCCAACCGGTTGGCATGTGTGTAACTCAAAGGTAGCCACAACACAGGCTGTCACTTGCACAGCAAATGATGTAGGGGTGTGGGAGGGAGTTCAGGCACTGCGGGGAAATTGTGGAGACAACTATGGGAAGGAGTCACAGGGAACATGATAGAGAATGCTGCTGTGATAGGGTATGCAGAAGACAAATCCCTGGAAAAATAAGATTCAACAATTTCACAGGGATTGTTTTCTTTGTTTTTGATTTTGACAGTTCAGGGATGCTTGCAGAGGTTTGGATGTGAAAGCATAATAAACCTAGGACCTGATGAGTTAACTCTATATAGAGAAAGAGAAGCAATATCATCAAATTTCCCAGGAGAACCTGCAGTTCCTCTAGGAGTGATCCATTTCTTTCTCCTTCAGGCAGATCAGTTCCTCCAGGAGAGATGAGTTTCTGTTTTTTTCAGGCACTTCAAAGCATTGGAAGTTGCATTCACAGAAGCCAGCCATGAAGCAGGGCTGACCGGCCAGTTCCTCGCCTTCCTACAGTGCCTCCTATTGAGCAACCTCAAAGTGCTTTGCAGAGACTAGCAAACAAAGGCACACACGTCAAGAAGACACCTATTGTTATTGGATTTATGGTATACATGGGGGTAAAACAGAGCATGGAGAGTTAATTATCTTTCTAAAATTCAAAGTGAAACATCAGGTATGAAAACCGAACCCGTGTCTCCTGCCCACTCTGGCTTCACGCTTAACCCACAGCCAGCCTCACTATTTCCTATTGCTTGAACAGCACAAGCACTGGAGACCTAGTTATTGCTAAAGTAAAAAAGAAAAGTTACCCATTTGAAAAGTAAAGCAACCAAACAGCAGCTGGTACATGACACAGCTCCTTTTCCCCATGGTAGATTTCCCTCCTCCTTTTCACCACTAGCACTTTTCGCTTTTGAAACACATCATTAAAGTTAAAAACAGTCAAAATAGTTCTTATAATGATGCAATTGCCTTGTAATACATGAGTGTACCCTCGACACTGGCATAGTAAAATACAGTCCTGGCTTCAGATGGCAATGTTACTGCGGTCAGCAGTTTACTGTCCAATTGCATTAGCTGTATCTTTGCTACTCAACAGGCTGTGGGGGTCACGATACTGGATTTCAATGAGGATGCAGCTGGCCAAATTTCTGATCCTAAAATTCAGAGCAAAGCATTTCAAAGTGCAGGAGGACACAAACTGTAAATATTGCTCACTAAATCTGCATGCAAGGGGCTCAAAAGGGGCTGACAGAGCTTGACATAATCTTCATAACAGAGAGGAAGGCAGGAGGTGCTCTTCCATGACCTCTTATGGGAGGTAGGTGGGCATCTTGTAATCGCAACTTCACTGCAGGGAGAACAAAGCACTGCAACAGATTTTCATGGCAAACCGGCCAAGCCATTTAAAATTAGACACCTGCTTATTTTATCCTGGCGTAGATATCTGTGAAATACAGCCAAAACCGTTACTAAATCATGCACTGGGTACTAGGCAAAGCTCTGCTGGGTCACTTGATATCAAGCAAGCAAAAGAAAGTTTGGTGATTATACTGTCCTTACATAAAACATCATTACCTGCCAAGTTTGCTGCAGTGAAGCGTCATGAAATATTTTCTCAGTTATCAACCAAATTCTGACCTCAGGTACCAAAATGTAAATCCAGAGTGAGTTAACTGCACTCAGAGGAGACGCTTCACACAGGAACTTGCAAAGGGAGAGCAGAGTCTGGCTCCTGCGCGCGCAGGGAGCAGACACAGAATCACAGAATACCAGGTTGGAAGGGACCTCAAGGATCATCTGGTCCGATATTTTTGGCAAAAGCACAGCCTAGACAAGATGGCCCAGCACCCTGTCCAGCCGTATCTTAACAAGTGTCCGATGGTGTGGAACCCCCCACTTCCCTGGGGAGATGATTCCAACGGCCAATTGTTCTCATTGTGAAAAATTTCCCTCCTGCAGAGTCCGAAAGGACTGTGTGTGAAAGGCTTGCATTTAGGTATGTGCTTTCCATACCGAACACCTACGGCTCTGTTTTCCCAGCCATCATGTTTTGGGCTGGTCCTCTTAACAAGACAACTGGCAGCAGAACAAGTAAGCGTGTATGTATTAGTGGAAATGAACGAGTCAATTTAGTTGGTGGAGAAAATGACAATGTTCTGAACAGAACGGTGGAAAACCAGCCAGCTACAATTTCTGCCTTTACTGAACATTTCTGCCAGACATAAAAAAGCAAAGGTGATACAAAGATGTGGAGAAGCAATCTGGATTGAAAGAAATTTACAGTCAGTCTCAGACATCTTGTAAAACCAGGTTTATAAGCTCATGACAACAAAAAGAAAAAACCTGATATAGCATATTTTAAGACTTGCAAATACATTGTTAAAGACCTCTTCAGTCTATCTACTGTCAATAGAAAAAGAAATGTAAGAAGCAGCTATTTTGTAACTTTACATGAAAAATATGGTACAGCTATCAAGACTAATAAGCCCTGTGCTCCCCTACTTCTGCCTCTCACTCCAAAACACTGTGAATGCTGAAATCAGGACAGTGACACGTGCCATTGTTGATTAGACTGACCACAGACTGAACAGTAGCACTACTTCCAGGGAAATGAAATGGCAAAATGTTCTTGTTCCTTCTTTGAATGAGGACAATGACAAAGAAGAAAATATTTACTCACCTAAGATGGTCTTTGGCACTTATTTACCTACCGCCTTTGAGATCTGGATTGTCCTTACCATTACAGGCTGCATAATAGGGCAGAACATCTTTTCTGTTTTGTAACTAAGGAAATTCAGACACACAGAACTAAACAGGGCTGCCCAAGATGACAAGTTTCTTGGAAAACAAAGCATCACTTCAGCATTTTCTAAATTAAAATTAGCACTCTCACCAAACGTCCTTTCTTTTTGTTTCCCCTCTTTTGTTGGTATTAAAGAAATAAGAATTGGGAAAATATACCTTGAAGTGTTAACTCCACAATAATCACTGAAGACAAATTGTAGCCTTTGGCAGTTTTTCCTGGGATGTATTTAATAGTAGCTATTATTTTGGTTGCTTATTTCAGGGTATCCTTGACTTCTCTAAACTCCACAATTTTCTTTATTATTGTAAGAAAATACAAGCAGGAACTATCACAGCAATACTAATCCTGTGTGAGAAACTAAGACCCATAAGTGAGTAGAAGGGAAGTTACGGAGAGAATCTCAACTACTGATATAACCCTGTAGCCGTGAGGATATGAGCGTGAGGAAAGAGTGCTTTTTATGGAAACATTTAACACAACAACAGGAATACAAATCAAGCTCCATTAATTTAGCTTTAAATTTTAATGAATCAGGATGTGTAGTTTATATAAAGAAGGATTTACTTATAAAATATTAATATTTTTGCTAAAAGAACTGCAAATTGCAAGTTAATATAGTTTTCCTTAAATAGAACGTCAAAAGTTGAAAAACACTGAAATAGCATACAGCAAGTGAAAACGAGCCAAAATTCAAGCAAAATATTGTGGTCAGTCTCAAAGACTGGACCCTAGTAATCCACATTAATTACTTCATTTAACAAGAGACATGAGAACATTAAAAATAGAAAGAGAAAGGGTCCTGCGTTCGGCTACACTCCAAACGACAGCGTTTTGATCTGCCTCGGCAGCCCATGGCTGGCATCCCAGCTGAAGAGCTGCGTAGCTGGAACGGTAGCTCATGTCTCCCCACAGCTAACGGGTCTCGTCCCCAAGTGCAACAAGCGTGATGCTGGCTCCGCACACACAGACCCGAGGCATGAGCTGCAGTTGCCATGACCTCATACTGCATGCCAGGCACGGCCTGGCCACCTCTCGAGCGTGTGTCAGGACTGGACCATGCTCACACAGCCTTCCCTTTCACCCCAGACACCATTTTCACAGGAAATGTGGCAGCGGAGGCAGGGAAGGAGCCATAACACACCGAGGGCGGAGGGCACACGGAGAGGGAGCTGGTTTAACCTCATGTGGGAACTTGGACTGAGAGAAGAAAACCATCTTATAGCAACTGGCATTTCACTTCAGGAATACCTTGATTTTGTTCAGGCTCTGTTGGTGAAGAGCAGTCAAATGGAACTGAAAACACTGTCTTTGTGCTTTAACAATGATCTACAAGGAGTCAAATAACCATGAGGTTAAACCAGCACTGTTTTTCCATGCATTTGAGGCTCAAGCAACTAGCACAAAGTCAAGCAGGAAGCCAGAACCCAGATCTCCAGAGAACTGTCACAGACCATCCTTGCATGGATGAAGCTGACACAAGTCTCCAGCTTTCTCAGCCACCAGACATGTTTTTTCATCTGGGAAACATCAAAGTATCTTGAGGGTCTTTGATCACCTGCTCTTACGTGCTTGTTTTTCTTTAGGCGTCATTACAAAAAGGCCATCTCATTCATATGGATATCTTTGCTACGTGCTTAAGGGTAACACCGGAAAAGTGAGTCATTCAAAAAACATTTAGTTTTAGCTTTCCTAAAACTAAAAAAAACCTGAAGAATATAACTAGAAAAACGGAAGAGAATCTGCAAACAAAAGCCCATTGGTTTCAAACTACAACACATTACTGCTTCATTTTCCAAGTTGGCAACTAGGGACTTCAGACACACAAAAGTAATAAAATTTGCATGATCACCTAATGCTTCAATTAGTCTAAGGAGCTTTGGTACTCAAGGTACAGAGAAAAGCTTGCAGGATAGAGTAAAAGAAGAAAACATGCAAACAAAAATGCATTATACAGCTGCGAAGAAATAGCAAGGACAGCTATTAATTTTTGCAGGATGAAAAAAAAACAACAACAAAACCATTTAGTGACTGTACCTGACAAAAGAGGGTAAGCAAAGAATAAAATAGACTCACGTTGAGCTGGAGGTCATCTGTCCACTGGCCGATGAGACGGTAGCCCGGGGTGCTGGTGTTGGTGGTGTGGTACTGGAAGATGTCGTAACGCCCTGGTGCATCACCGTTTTTGTTGAACATCACTGGAGTGCCAGCACTGCCTGGGGGAAGAAGACAAGACAAAATCCAACCAAACAACCAACAAAAGCTCGATCTTTACAGTATCTATTTTATTTAGTCACAGTTGAGAGCTTTTGGACTGGCAGCACATTTCAGGCAAAGGTCATCTATCACCCCAGCCACCCAAATAAAACAGATACTTCAGGACACAGTGGTATAATCCCAGCCCTCTTCCAGTGATTAATTATCACTACCCAAGCCTACCGACTAAAAATAAAACAAAGCAAAACTAGATCAGTCTTACTTCACTCTCGCTTTGCACAAAGCAAGAAATATCAGAAGGCTTTTCTTCCTGCCCTCCAGCCTCCCCCCCATCTCTCTTTCCTCAGGGAGTTCTTTAGTGAAAATCACTCCTGTGAATGGAGCCTCTAAATGATTTTTTTTCCCCCAGAAAACGTTCCATCTGCTTCTGAGAGATACTGCTGTCAGAAGTCAGCCCAGGTCTAGTGAATCTTGACTAGCATCCAGAAATAGCTTCCTCCTCCACAGTATGTTCTTATTCCCGTAATCAGCATGCAGTTGGGATGGAAAAGAACAGACTAAGCTATAGGAAGACTGTTCCTTGTGTACTCCCTTATTTAGACTGTATGACACTGTCACAGGCTGAAAAGTATCTCAGTCAGAAACAGTTCAGGATCCTGAATTAACTTCATCTGTCATCTACTAAGGTGACTAACGTGGGTAAATAAGGGCAGGGCAAGCGACGAGGCAAGGATAGCCCCAGAACCCTTCCTTTGTGCCTGGAGCTGAGCAAAGCCAGCCTGCATCCTGGAGGTGCACCGATAACTGAGTGATGGCACAGATGATTCCTGATGCTCAGGTGAGTTCTCACCAGAACATCTGCATTTTAATTACCCTGGCATTAGGTGTGAACCCTTTCTTAGATGAGAATTCAAAGCAGTGTTGCATTTCCTCAGATCTCCTGGTGAAAACTTCAAGGGTGACATTTATTTCAAGACATATTAAAATAGGTTTCAGTAGGGTAGAGTAATATTGTGTCAAGATTGAAGATTATGACAATACTCCAGCATATCTATATTCAAAGCTTCCTCTTCCTGCATAACTTTTTTTTTCCCTAAAGCAATGAAAAATCTCTCCTGTTGTAGCATTGAACTTTAAGATTATGGTTTTCTTCATGATTCCCACTCCTCATTGAATTCCAGTGAGTGAAAAAAAGATTTGAAGTGAATTAGCATAGTTTCCATTCTAGCCCTGGTAAAATTGTTTCCTGTCTATCCTACAATCCTCCGAGATCAGATGCAGATTCAGTTCAAAGGCTGGTACAGAAAACCTTCCACTGAAGTCTCCCCTCACTCGTTCCTTATGAGCACTAGGCAGATATTTAATTGTCATTACAGATTAATGTAGCCAGAATACATTTACAGAGAAAACACTTAAAGTGAATAAGAAGAAATGGCTGTAATTCCTAGGCTCTTTCAAAAAGTCAGCACAAATGGTAAATGGGATTTAGCTAATCATGACTTTTAAAAGGATGCATATTATTAGTTAAGCTTGGTTTTGTCCAAGCTGACAAAAAAGTACAATTGAAAGGGTAGGAGCTCAAGTGAGGCTCCCAAAATGCAACGCAGACATTTGTGGATTCCCCATATCCTGACAAAAGCCCAGCATGGGCAGGAAGAAGCATCTATGTCTGCACATCAGGAGGCAGACCAGGAACAGACACCATTGTCACAGCCATGCCAAAGCCAACAGTGCTGAGATAAACCTTGATGTTCCAAAGTCTTCTGGAGGCTGAGGGGAAGCAGCCAAGAGCACATCTACGGTCACCTTCACAGATGGGAACGTTGTCCAGAACCCTCCTGGCTAAGCCATGGCCACCCCACCATGGTGCATGGGGTAAAGCCAAGTCTCTCCATCCCCAGCAGGGCACCCAGAGCAGGTTGCCCACCTGCCTGCAGGCAGGACTGGCAGGACCCCAAGTCCTGCCTGAGGGGTGGGCAGTGGACAACAGGGTCAATAAGCAGAAGGCCAAGGTGAAGGATAGGTGCTGTTATGGACCTAAGAGGTCCGAAAGTGAGAATGGACCAAGAGCTATCACTCAAAAACGCACTGTTTGTGTTTTGCAGGAGCAAGAAAACTTTTTGTAGGTTATTGCTAATTATTGCTTTGTGTAGCTGCATGCAGACAACTTTTAAACCCTGACATTTGAAATAATCCATAGCAGCAGTGCATGCACTTGGACGTGCAGACTCCACAGCAACGCTGCACGATACAGCATTGTCTGCTGGGTCATCTCCAGAGGCCTAAAGGCAGAGTCCCTTGGGACATGGACCCTGGGACATGCGTGGATATGGACACCCGACAGTCAGTAGGAAACACCTATTGCTATTTTCAGGTACGTCACCATTTACACGTTAAAATTATACAGAAAAAAAAAGCTGTGAAAACTCTGGGATCTGTAGGGAAGATGAATATATATAGAAGCACAAAGAACTGTGATAATCTCGGGTCATAAGTCAAGCAGAAGTGTCCCACTTCCTGACTTTGAAGTTGGAGCAACTGAACTCCCGGCCAAGGATCTGCTTAGTAAGTGCAAACCTTCTTTAACCTTTGTGTGGGCTCTGGTGCGTGTTTTGGTGCTCTTCTCACACCATCTGTCTGCAGGGACACTTCAGTCCTGTTTTAAATTGCTACAGCATTTCATTCTCCACTTGCAATTCAAGTTTCTTTGTGCACTTATGAAAATAATAAAAAATAATATATAAAAACCTCATTACAGGGAATAAACAATATTTTCAAAAATGATCCTATTTCTTATGATTTCTTGATCTTCTAATTATTAAAACACATGGTTGTTTCGTTGTTTTCTGATGATTTAGGATTTATTTTCCTTCTACTATGATTTGGAAAAATTTTGCTCAGCTCCAGCGAGCACTTCGGAAACTGAGCATTAGCCTCTAGACTGCAGCTTCTTGCACATTCAGAGATTGTGACAATTTAATTCATCTTCAGTTCCCAACAAATAAGCTGCCTTCTCACTACACAGACACAGCGATTACATGACACCCTTTCACCTGCACGATGCATTCAAAAAGAGACACAATCTGACTGAATTTGTAGGATTTCAATCTCTCGATCACCACAAGATGAGAAATGAATTAATAGGACAGGGTGCTAGACAGGTGTAACTAGCTAAGCTGTTGCTTTATTATTCAGTTCATGTTTACTGCAGTTCAAGGACCTGAAGGGCTCATACGAACAGAATCTTTATCTTTTTCACTGGCAAAAGCACAACCGCTTTGCACTTTGAGATTTTCTGAATCTCACTGCATGAGCACTGGAGGTTTTAAGTTTTCCAGATTTTAGGCCTTTTTGTTCTCAAGTTAGTCTGATGATACCAAAATTCTTACTGAGCTCCTAGTACAAATCCAGTCTCTTCATTAAAGAATTGCTTGAGCTCTTCTGCATGAATGTCATTACGCTGATGGAAGACAAGACTCCAAAAGAAGGCACAGATGATTTCAACTGCACGGTGACAAGGAGATCTATTACATGCCAACAGGATCTCAAGCTCATGGGCTCAGGATGCTTGAAAATGGCCCGTTTCTTCTCTCTGGCACACAGTTTGGACAAAGCACTCCCACTGCTCTACTTTCTGGGGTTTTTGCTACAAATTTAGGTAGAAGACTTGGAGAACAGGATTTTAAGCATAGATTAAATACTGCTTTCCAAATCCTAACCTTCATGAGATGGAGTTGCACAGCTGCACCGGTGAGTCAGGGAAGGACAGGTTAAGATCAAGGCTAAAATCAAGACAGCTGACAAGTCCAGCAGCACATTTATCTGTCCCTGCCCTCCCAGCCATGACATGACAGCTGAGGAACACTGAGGACACCAGCACCCATGTCCCAGGAGCTCCCAGGCTTTCTCAACAGGAGTACACCACCCAGACCAGCCAAAGCCCCTCTCATTGTTTCTTCCATTCCCTCATGCCTCCGTATTTTTCAGGCTGGTGAGTTATATGATGGTTGTTCATCCTGTGCCACTGGGAAGACTGAATCACAGCAATTCTGGGAATTTACTTTTATATAATAACGAGAAGAAACTTGGCTTCAGAGCATCTTTCCATAGCCCGAGGAACGAGCCCCAGGGGGGTCGCAGCCAACATGGAGCCTGGGCACACGAACACGTGTGCAGTTATGCACTATGAATATGACAAGAAAAAGCTAAACTGCCCCTGGATATTGAACCTTGAAAGGTTCTTTCCCCACCAAAAATGCCTACACCCAGGTAGCCAAGTGAAATTAAAAAACTTTAAAGCTATCTCAGTTTTGCCACCGTACTCCTTCCCATGCTAAAAACCAAACCACTGCTTCAGTCCCCGTGCTGGACATAGTTACATGTATACAAGCCAAGAAAAAACACCATACAGCTACGTAAATCAATCACAAAAGGAAGAAAAAGCTTATCTTTTAAAAGCCTGACCAAGGAAACATAAACGAGGAAATTGCAATTGGTGCAAGCCAGTTCCTGGGGCTGGACAGTGGGCAACATTAGCTGGACACCCAATTTCTCATAAGCTATTTCTCATCTCCATTAAAATGATTAGATGACCATTCAGCATGTTTATATGCAAGAACTGTCCGGAGATGACCATGTATGAGCTGCTCTCCAGCACGACAATGGCCCAAGTGCAATGCCGTACACGAATGCTGTACTACCTCTACAGGAGCTTTGTCCTTTATAATTAACCTTCCAAAATGAGGAAAGTAGAACTCTCCAGACTTTCTCAGATCATTCATCTCAAAATTTGCTCCTGGCTATAGTTAACACCAATTACTTCAAGGAAAGTAATTAAAATGCCCTCGTATTCACCTTGCTGTTTATGAGATGATTTATACAGAAAGAAAAAATATCCTTGGCACAAATGACCAAGCTTGACCATGAAATATCATCTGTGTTCCTGCCTTTAAATCTCTCAGGTCCTATTGGCTATGCGTGGGTTTTGTTAAGTTTATTAATAAAATTGTTTATTAGCAGATCGCAGCAGGGAACGCCTCCCCATGCTGCCCAGCGACAACACGACGCTTGTGCAAACTCCTCTTCCCAGGCAGCGACAGCCCTGGCTGCCCTGCACATTTCAAAGGATCTTTTTTCAGTACGTCCCTAAATCTGTTCTAAATATGGATTTGGAGGTCTAACTTTTGGTTAAATCCCAGCGCTCTGTCTTATACAGAGCTAGGGCAGAGCAGTGAGACCTCCCGGTAAGCACATTAGCAAGGTTTATGGAGGGGAAATAACAGGTCGCTGTAACGTTACCTGCTGCAAGCGATGTGCTCTGGTGCCTCTGGGCTGGCTGCAGGCGAATGTTTGTTAATGAAACTAAGAAAATTACAGTAAAACATATAGACACAAGGAAATTTTGCCAATATTCATACACTGCAATGAAGAGAAAAATATATGAAAGCCCATTGTACTGTATGAAACAGCGGGCTGGAATTGCAACCAGACTCGGGAAGCGTAGGCGGATAAATGATAAGCAAAGAGATAAAACTCTCCCATCCACATTCTCTGGATGTTTTGTCTCCTCTGAAGTCTTACTAGAGGAATGAAGGTTGGAGCAACTACTCTGTCTAAAGCACATAGTTCTGGCTCTGCAAGCGGACCTGGCCCTTTAGTTGTCCTCTCCCTTCTCTCGACCATGCAGCTAAGCTGGGTTCAGGGTACCAGAATTTCATCCAGTTAGTTTTCTCCAAGTATCCAAAAAAAAAGAAAAAAAAAAAAAAAAAAAAAAAAAAAAAAAAAAAAGGAAAAATGATGTGTTATGCTAACAAACTTCTGGGGTTTCAATGGGCACATTTAGTCAGAGAGAAGCTCAGGCTTTTACCCAGCTATTCCTCCCATAGGAAATCAGTCTTCTGGAAGGTATCCTAAAACAGCAGCAGCGATTTCTGTCTTTGGACAGTAGTAGCCTATTTGCCTTGGCTAAAACATGATGTTTTCAAACAGATACTAAACAAACATGGTCTTCTGCCACAAACTCTGGCAAAACAATAAAAAAAGTCTTGATCTGCATTGAATTAAAAAAAACCAACCCTGAAATTAAATGGCAAAAAGCCACATGGGTCAATGTGCTACTGAAGAAGCGGTCTCAGCTCACCGTTGAAGTTGACGCTGCGAATGTACTTGAGCAGCTTTTTGCCTCCCGCGTGCTCCATCTCGGGGCAGACCCCCGCGTAGTCGGCACAGAGGTCCTTGTTCATGTGGTGGAGCGCGTGGGCCATGGCGTACACGGCATCGATCACGAACTGGACCTTCCCCTCCTGCTCATAGTGGGAGTCTTTGCCAATTCTCTCCTGTCCTGCACGTTAAAAACAAACACACACACATATACAGACACACAGAAGGACAGTAAGGAACAGTATTTTCCTGATATCAAATACAAATGAATCCTCTTGAAGCACATTTAAAGAACTGCATGTTCTAGTCCATACAATAAAACCTTCTGAATTATGGTTTTACTAATCAAAAGAAAACCAAAACTTCTTTCTTGATAGCAGAATCATGAACACGTCTTCTTGCAAGTTATTCTACCATAATCTGGAGAAACAAATCCTACCATCACCACAAACTTGAAACTAACCTACAGGGACTATCTCGGAGAGAGAAAACACCAGACTCCGTATGCTCCCAAAGTATGTCTTTGAAAGAAGAAAGCATTTAAAATAAAGCACAGCTGGTATTTTAAAGTCTGCTGTTTTGTTCTGCTGCAAATCCCAGTCTCTAATTGAAAGACAGAGCCAGATTGAGGGAAGAGAGAATCACTTCAGAGATGCAACCGAAGAGGCACTCCAGAGAATTGAGCGAACATGCCTGCTATTAACACCACCTCGGGAAGCCCAGTGTGTCTGCATTAACTACGCACCCCCTCTCCCCCCAACCTGCAGAGACTGAAATGTCCTTCAGAATCCACTGATTGCCTGTAAAATATTTTAGCAGGCGAAGAACTTAAGGAATCCAAATGCTTAAGTCATCCCAACTGCAACGGGGGGAAAGCAGTGCTGTGAAAGTCATTCCTCGATTGCCGCAGCGCCCAACGTGTTAGAAACTGCAAACGCTGCCTCAGAGGTCTTCTCATCCGACAGGCCAAGGCATAAAAAAAGGTCTGAGAGAAAGGCAGCGTTTTGCAGATGGAAAATCAGAATACAGAAATTAAACCACAAAGACCCAAAAGAACTCAATAGCAGAGACAAAAAAAGGTGAATCTAAACATTTTAAGTGGTAGGCTTGTACCTTAACCATTCCCTCCCTCTCAGACCTGAGATGAATACGTAACCTGGTAATGGGGCTGTAAAACCAAGCAGGAAGGCTGTCCTCTTGCTGTTATTGTTGCATGAGCAGATAACTGCAATTGAGCAGCCAACCAAACGGTGCTTTCAGAGCCTGAAGCAAGGCACAACAGATTAAGAATCAGGAATCCTTCATTTTTTCTTTTTTCCTGAAACTGTCCACTAACTTCTTGCTTTACCATGGCCAGGTAACACCTGCATGATTCAATCTGTCCAGCTGCAAAGTGTGTGATCATACTTACCTATCTCACTGGCGTTTCGTGAAACGTAATTACTGCTCGTGAAGTGTTCTGAGCCGCAACAATGAAAGCGGCAGAAATACAACCTATTATTTTCCAAGGGTGGCCACACCACATCCCACTTGTTCCACCTGCAGCAGGACGCTGCTTTCTAACCTCACATTGGTCTTCACCACCTTCCTGCAGGTCTGGGCGCTGCCAGGAGCTCCAAGAAACCAGTCCTTAGAGTCATCTCTTGCAAATATTTGAGAGACATTCAATCAAAGTAAATGCTCAGCTGGCGGATACAAGTGGGGAAAATTCCTTTGTTAACATCCTTAATTAGAGGTAGGGATGAGTGTATTTAAATCAGCTGATTGATACCAATAAGGAAAAGAAATCAAGTTGTTGATGACGGTGAGAAGCCCACGTCCTGTTGCTGCCCAGCTGACATCTCTGCGTATCCCCCTGCCCCCGTGAACAGCAGCTCTGCCGGCACCAGACCCTGCTGTCCGGAGCAGCCCGAGCCGCCTCCCTGCACGGCAGCGCCGGGATGCAGAAACCCATCGCCAGGTCCTCTCCAGCCTGCCCGCCCGTGGGGCACTGTCTTGATTCAGCTATCTGGCTGAATCATTTTGCAGCCAGGCTATGAACAAAGTTTTTCAGGTTTTTTTCAGCTCATGAGAAAAAGGCAGAGTCCCAAACATTTTTTTTAATTTTTTTTTTTTTTTTTTCTTTGAGCAGAGAGGTGGTTGGCCAGAATTATGAATAAGCACAGAGAGATCACCATCTTTTTACAGAAATTCCACAAGCACAAAGAATGTCGTAATATGTCCACAAAAAAGATTGACTTGAAGATAAGCAAAAATACAATCCCCTTATGTGAACACCTTTAGTCATTGACACTTTTCCTCCTTCTTTGGTTCCCTCTGTAATTACCAAACTGCACCATTGACATCTGATCCACACAACCTGCATATTATGTCTGAGATGCCCTCTGCCAAAGCTCCTCAATTTTAATCCCAGCTACACTGGAAACTTTTGAGATCCTGCAAATAATTCAGCAGCGTACGAGAGTTTCCAGACTGTGAAGATCCACGTACTGTCCTTTTCATCATTTCACTCCCCTCGCATTGATTACAGACCTTATTACATTTCCAGGCCCTGACAAGGAAAATGCTTTTAAGTGGTTTCAGCTCAGCTACATAACCAAATTAGCGATGCAACAGAAATGCATGCCAAGGGAAGCGAATCTGGGATTGAAATGCTGCACACAAACAATACTGATTAGGCATATTAAGTTCCAGAAGCGTGGCTGGCCAGATGCACAGCAGAAAGAAAACCTTTAGCAGTGAAGACATCTGTGAAAGGAACCTGAGCAAAATGCACTTAAAAAACCCCAAGAGCAATGTTAAGAGTGCAAGTATGAAGATAATAAAGATTTTAAAAACTTAACAGAATTTCCAATAACAAGAATGCTTTTCTCTACTGAAAGCAGGCATTTAGTTCAGTATTAAACATCAAGAATTTGTGCAAAGTCCAGATACGGAGTCAAATGTAACTGCCCTTTTAAAGAGACTTTATTGCACTTAGAAGTTCAGCCCAAATTTGAACTAGAAAAGAACCTGCAAAGCAATTGCCACATTTTACATATGTCAAATAGTCTTCAGTTTTCAACACTAGAATTAATAATATTGAAAATATCCAAATCAATGGGCCTGGCTGAACCGAGTGTTCCCTCTAGTTTAGATCAAACTATCATCGTAGTAACCCAGTGAGGAGCAAATCAGGCCCAAAGACCATTTTTGGACACGGGTAAACCTAAGCGATGGTCACAATTTTAATTCCAACTGCAATGTTAGTGTGGCAAGTATTTCGCCCTCGTAGGTTTAGCCGAAGAAGCCAAGCAGAAAGTTTTACCGTGTGCTTCAGGAATATCTCCTGCATATATGGGTGTACAGAAATTCAATTACTAATTACTCCTGGACGAGAAGGAAACCCACAGAAGTCATGAGGTCCTGCAGGTAAAAGCAGGAATACCGGTGCTGCGTGTGCCTCCTGGCAAAGGGGCTGGGACATCGTGGGGGTCTTGGGAGTGAAGCTTGGTACAAGAGAAAGGACCAGCAAATGGACTCAACCACAGAGGTGGGTGCAGCAAGGAACCACGCAGCCCTCCGTGCTGTCAGAAGACACCGACAGCACGAGGTGAACATAAACCTGCTTGCACTGAGATGTGCAAATCTTCTGTTCTTCTTATGCACTCCTGCTCTTCAAAGGTTGCTTTTTTTTTTGTTTTGTTTTGTTTTGTTTTAACTTGGTGATATTCATGTGCTGTGCAATAACATTATTTTCTTCAGCAATGAAGTAGCTGACAGCTGATACACAGGCACACAAAGTGATTTCAAGAATGCACTTTTGTTCCATGGATTTGAAATGGAGTACCTTGGGATGTCAGAAGGATGAAACACAAAAGCAATTTATTGACATGAGCATTTTTTGCTTCCAAAAGATCTATTTGAAGGTGATGACAAATAATTTAACCTCACTTCCTACTAGAGTCTCAAGTGCTCATCATCATGATTCCTAAGAGACTGAGCAGCTAGGTCTCTTGCTTCAGGCAAATCTTCACAAGAGAAAAATACTGCAACAAAGAGAGGAAAAAAGCCCTAAGCCCAGAGTAGTGAGAAGACAGAGAGAAAGAAGTCCTCTTGTACAACCTCCTTCAGATGACATAGGAATAAAATGCAAGTTTAAGAACTCCCGGTCACCCTTTCTGCATCTCCATAAAGGTGATGCTTAACACCTCCTTGTGTGGAAAAGGACCTGACAACTTTGTTTTTCACATTCTATTTTCTCAACATCTCTCCTTCAATTGATTTTTCTGGACTCATCGTTGATCATCACATAATGTAGGGGATATGTTATGATGTATAAATAGTCTTGCAAGGACAATTTCTATGGTATATAACTCATACAGGCAGACATCAAAATCCCACTTCATTGGTGCTTACGTTAGATGAATTCAGAGACTGGTTCAGTTTCTGAAGGATTAAACACATTTTCAAAGGAATTCACATAATAGGACTGCTGAGAACCCGGTGATAGTCATCATTAACAAGAGATTTAATTTAAAGATTGCAGAATGCTCACAGTCTCAAACAAGCAGCCATTATTTGTACAAGTTAGAATTCAGCAGCTGGTTAAGTGCTGACAGAAAAATATATACTCTTCATCCATCTCCAGCATATTTAGCATCATTAGAAACCTGATGCCTGTGAGCAGAGAGACATCCATGATGCTACAGCTACAATTATGAGGCTGTAACTGTGTAAGCGCCCGTACATGCTATTTCATAACGACACTGAAGCTTCCTCCAGCTACAGACAGTGCAGAGGGCTCAGCCTGTGCAGCTGCAAGGGCTGTACTCGTGGCACTCCAGACACACGCACAATAGCACAAACCAAACAGATTCATCTTTAATAGACAAGTACATACGTCCAGGGCTCTCCAGAGTAAGATCAGAGCTCAGATATTCACTCATGGCATAGACACTACTGTACAAACTGGAGGTGTAAAGTCTGAAGGCTTCTCCAAAAAAGCTCTTTATTTGAAAGTAGCTGAGTACTAGAGCCCGAGAAAAACTAACAATGTGCTAGAGTAAATATTGTAATTTAAACAAGCAGAGTATGACAATCAGGCCTCTTTGCAATATAATCCACGTATTGTCATTTTACAAAGCAATACAAGATCCAATAATACAGCCATGTAGTTACAGTCATCTATCCAGCCCATCCTAATTAGGAAGATCTCATTATAGAAAAAAGCCTTTATCTCAAGACCATCAATCCAATCCCCATGGATTTTCCTGGAGAAGGCAGATGGACTTTCAAGCTTCTACTGCTAACCACACAAGAACATCCTTCTGTGCTAGGGTAAAATTCCAGCCTGAACATCGTGCCCCCAGGCTCCAGCGAGCCGGCAGAGCCGGGGCAGCAGCACAGCCCGGGAAGCGCCGAGCACCCAGCTCCCTAATGCCGGTGCACGCCACTTCTGCCGTAGTTCTGAGGGCTAAAGAAACCTCTCCCTCATCTCCTCTGCAATCGTCAGTGCCAGCATAGCTCTACAGCCTCCTGCAACTCTGATGGGGAGAGATAACTTCATACTGCATGATGAATTTGGAAATCAGACCAACTGTTCTATGCCAACAACCAGCAGGGAAGCCTTTTTTAACTAGAAAGGCTTTTTTTTCTTAAGTTGGTGCATGCTTGACCCACAGTCAGACATCTGCAACAGTAGATATACAGAGACAAACCAAGATACAGCTGTACTTAGTGGCTGTAGTAACACCACTGATACCCACAGAAACTTTAACTATGCCTGATCAGCTAACGTTGCCTAACCAAGCCTTGGAAACCAGGCTGTCGCAATGCCTTACAACGTGTCCCTCATCGAGGAGAACCAAAAATTCCTGTACTGCAACTGGTCGTCACTCAGAAGTATTAAAGTGAAAACCAAAAGGAGCACAGCGCAGCAGAAACTCCTACTGAATAGTTGTTATTCCAACACCAGACATGCCAATATTACATAATAAGGATCATCATGATCACAATAATTCAACAGTTTACAGGAAACCTTATGAAATGAGTTTTTTGAAGCTACATCCCCTTCCATCGGTCAGCCAATGATTTTTTTCCTCAGTCGCACTGATTCAACCCCCTGTAACAGTTTCTGTTCTCAGGTGTGTATCCAAGGGAATACATTTTAGATTAGAAAACTGACCTAATTTTCTTACCTAAGATGTTTTCTGCGCATTCAACATTCCTATTAAAACATATGCAATAGGTGTCATTTATATTCCAATGCTGAAGTACTACAGTCATAAAAAAAGCAAATCGGCACCAGGCTAGCTGACACTGATGTAAATCAGAGACGCTTTACAGCTTCATGCTGCTAACGTGCAAATGAAGAAAGCTTTCTGTAGCAATAATTGCCAGCGAAGCCAGTGATCAAGCAAATGTATAGAAGCAGCACTTTGTAAAGATTAGAAGGCCTGAACTGGAGCTACCTTTATGTTTGAGCATTTGGGTGAAAATTCAGTTTGCAAATAGAGGGATATGTATGTAAATAGCAAGACGACAGTCACTGAATCACGGGGCTTTGTTGGCAAATCACTTGGCAATCTGGAAATGGAAGCGATTCTGAGAAATGTATTTCTGAAAGATAAGAGAGTTTAGAAATCCATAAAACTGGTTTACCTTGAGAATAAACTCTTCAAGGTTGGCTAATGTTGGTTGAACCAACCATCGCAGGGCTCTCTGAGGAATTTCAGGTATATATATCTTGAAGTACTGATGCTAAATGAGATTAACTTTTTGAAATGAAAGCAGAGAGGTCATTAAGCTATAATGCATACTTGGACAATTTGATATTATATGGAAAATATTTTGTTTGGAAAGAGTTGCGCACAGCCAGTCAACTCGCAAGCTAGTGCATAACATGGTTCATCTGCTCCTAAACTTGTGCACATCACATTTTTCAGAGAAAAAAGTGGACTTTTCTTTCTCACGGGTGTTAGCATTGGTATGTTTAGGCAGTCTGAAGATTGTTGAAGGATCTTATAAAATAAGATGCAATGCAATCTAGTAAAAGAGCAGAAACCCTGGGTTTCAAACTAACATTGGCTACCCACGCATCCTCACGTAAGTCTTAGCGTCTCTGAGCTACGGCTATGGCTGTACTGGCCCAGAGACGTTGGAGTCACCCCAAGATGAGCTGGACTTGGTAAAAAGCAGTTTACTGGAGACCATATTGCTTCATTCATGAGATGCGTCTTGGATTTTTTTTCCCCCTTGAACGTTGCAATTTGAGATAATAACCAAGATCACAGACAACTTGAAAGACAATCAGAATCAGAAAGAAAAGAAAAAGCAGAAGTTGTCACTGGAAACATGTTACAAAAATACAGATCAGCCACTCGCTAGCAAGCAAACGTTGTGTAGGTGTCCTGAGAAAGACGGGAGGAAGAGGCAGGCCCCACTAGCAAAGCAGGAAAACAACCACCTAGACACCGCATTTACCTGCATCAGAGCATGGGGTGTAGCTGAGAAGATAAATTTCCCATCCTGGTCTGTCCTTTGACTTTATTCGTAGCTTGCAGGGCAAGCAAAAGAAGATCAATTTTGCACTGAAATATTATACACCTTCACACACACGCATTAACACACATTTCATACCTCGGAGCTGGAGGAGAAAATGCACAGAGCAATCTCTGTAACAAGAACTAACCAAAAGCTTTTTGGCTCGTGCCTATGTCATCAATCACACATCACAAAATCCTGGGTGAAAATCCACCTCGAGTCACAGGCAGGTAAATCCTCCTGCATCCAGTGGCAGCTGAGAAAGGGCACCCGAGCCAAGTATATGACTTAAAGCAAATAATTTGACAATTTGTATAGAGGATCCCTGACAGCCAGCCTTATGCTAAGTGCTTCTGTATGTCAGCACCTTGACTAACCACTGCTTAGGACTAGACTACAGTTTAGGACTACTGCCTAGGCAGGTCTTCTTATAGATGATGACAGTGCGCATCAACAAAAGGACGTGGTCAGGCAGAAAGATCTAATATCATTGGCCAAGATTTAGGAAAAAGAAAAAAACCTGCTTTTTTTTTTTTTTAAAACTTGTTCAAAAAAAAAAAAAAAATAGTAAGAAGGATAGCAACAAAGCCTGGACCTCCACAGTCTTAGCTGCTCAACCACAGAGCTTACAACTCAGTCAACTTGTCTTTGCATTTTGCACAGATGATAAGGTTCCCCGCCTTTATGAAGCACAGCTGCAGAAAAAATTCACCTCGATGCACAGAAAATTGACTGATAACTAAACGGAGCTGACTGCACCGCTCAGCCCTGTGCAGCTTTGGAAAGGCGTTTCAAGGTACGCTCGTGTTGAGCACACCTGCCACAAGAGAGAAGGTTCGCAGCCTCAGCACCGTCAGCGGGAATCGGTCTACATTCAGCCCCTCTTCCTGACATGAGTCATACGGCACTGTGAACGGTTAAGGTCTTCTGCCCCCCTCAAGTCCAATAGATATTCATCCTGATGAATACCATAAAGCTGTTCTCATAAAAAGTGAATCACACACACCATGGCTCCTGGCATTTGTTTAAAAAAAATGCTTTAGATATTGGCCATCTGCCATTAAGTTGCTTGAAACATCTCAGACAATTTATTTTTTTCCTGAGATGTGGAATTTTGATAGCATTTTGAAAACTATTTTTCTTTCCATAGTAAATTGCACTTCACTAATCTATTAAAGCACTAGATCACTTTTTGTAGTCAAATTATAAAAAATATTCTGATATCCTCAGGCTCTGCTATTTGCTACATCTTTTGTTTGTCCCTATTTTTCTTTCCCTAACATATGGCCTCATAGTACAAGCCATCTTGACTGCTGGTGAAAAAAAAGACAGGATATTGGTATTACCTTCCTTATCCTTCATTAAAAAAACCCCAAACAAACCCCAAACGAGCCTTCGCTCACCCCCCCAAAAAACCCACAACAAACCCAACCCTAAAAAAAATCCCAGCTACTGGTATAATTTTAAACCAGACCACAGATAATTAAGTGGCTTACCAAAATTATCTGTCCTGCCTTCCCCACCCCTCCTTTTCCGTGGTCACGAAACACCGTGCAGTGCCCCGTTTGGGGTGACATGCCAAATCCTGGCTCCCCAGACCTGGGCTCCCAGCGTTTGGACTCATGAGCTATTTCCAGCCAGCAGCCAGCTCTCAGCACTCCCTATTGCTTCTAACCCTGCAAAGGGTAAACCCCCTCATACAAAGAGCAGGTACAGGAAATTCGGACAGACGTACGGCACATGTGACAACTTTATCGTAAAACAGAAACACGTCGGATAACTATTCCTTTGCCACTTTCACCTTTTCCTGTATTAAATGGACACCTGACCCTTCTCCCCTCCCTGAACAGCAGCTGCATCCAAAGCGGACCGAGGTGCAGCAGGACATTCACTGATCCCTTGTCAAGTCTCTGACGCACATCAGAGCGTGAGGTATTCTCTGCCCAGCTTTAGAAGCAGGTGCATGTGTATATACACACCCAAATTACTACCTTTCTATTATTATTTTATTATTTTTACCCAAGACACCTCTGTCCTTCACTGACTCGTAATCGTACCTTGTGACCTTGTCAGACAAGAAAAACGCAGTCCTTAGAACAGCCTTCCCTGGTTGATGCTCCGTACATTTTAAAAGGGATGTGGCCTCTCTGAGCCACCAAATCTTTGTGCAGTAAAATCCTGCTAAGGGCCAAGTCCCCTCAGAGCATCATGCCCACAGGATGAGGATTCAGCAGAGTCCTGACGCTGCTCCTGCCTACACACTGCCCAGGAAGGGGAATCTGGGTCCCTTTGAGGCATTTTCTCCTGTTCCAATTTAAATTCTACACACAACTGTCCCTCTTTTTCCAACCCTTTTGCTAGATTTCTGTCACTTCAGCTTGCAGGGAGTTTTCTCCCAGCATTTTCTTTAGAGCCAGTCATTGTCTGAGCCATCCTCTGGGCTGTACCGTCAGACTGATTACACTTGCAGATAATTAGAAAAGCTCTCCCAGTAATCTACATTCTGACAAATGACATCCAAGGTGACATCACCCTTATATCACCTCATTAAGTCTCCTTGAGTGTAAAGCTATCTGAATTAAAAGCTATGTTTAATAAGTGAAAACAGTCAAGTGCTGCGATTTCCCCTTCAGGTGGAGTTACACGCCGCGGCACTCTCGGTCGAGCAGACGCCTCTGCGTACTCCAAGCACTTACACGTCTCGTTGGTGTCCACCTCGCCCTGCCCCAGGTGAGCGCAGGTGCTTCTGCTGGAGCAGGAAATATTCCATACACCCAGGGGGATTTGGTACTGCTGGAACCGGGAGCGCCCACGGGGCGCCCACGCCGACGGCAGACAACCCCGCGCCGGCGGTGGTACCGCGCCAGGCTATTAAATACTCAGCACTGCCTATTTGATTTCAAGAATCACTCTGAAACTTATGAACAACCTGGTTCATGACAATATACACACAAAAGCCTTGTATCATCTGTTAATTCTAACTCCCTAAATCTTGCGGCACTGGCAATATTAGTACCGTGTGGTTTTGTGCAGGAAAATATCTTTGGTGGAGCTCCCGGTCCGAGCCCAGACCCCCTCACTGCACGTACCATGCCGCAGGCAGAGCGTTCGGCAGGGCTCAGCTATGAACTACAGTGCTATTCTCTTCTGCAAAAACAGCTGTTTCCTTCTGTTCATCCTTCCTACAAAAGCACATTTTTACCGTAATGCATGGTACCGCGAACTGCTTTTTTTCCAAAATATTCCTACATTAACCTGACGTTGCCTGTTATGACTGAAGTGAATCTCTCTAATGTTCTTAAACGCAAGCAGCGAGACGTAAAACAGCGAACTGTCTGAACGCAACGCTCGTTACTATCGTGCTGGTTCAGTGATTACATTAGCTTCCCCGTACAGGTTGATGAGGTCTCCTCAAAAGCAAACCACAGCATCCCCCAAGGGCAGAGCCAGCAACTCCAGGGGCTGGGCAAGCGCCCGAGGCAGCACCCGAATGAAGTGACCCCACTTTTGCGTAAGGACCCGATCCCTCTCTCCTCTGGGGAGAAGCAAGGGGCTCGGATGCTCCCGCCGGCCACGCGCGTCCCGCTGCGAGAGGGCCCGCAGCCCAGCACGAGTGTCTGCACAGCACCGGGGGTGTTCGTCCCAGCGGTACAGCTCAGCAGCACTGGATCATGCCCGGAACCACGCCAACGCGAGTCACTCGCTAGAAACAACACTGTTAATTACAGAGACGTGTTGTACTTAATCTGCTCTAGAAACAGGGTGGGACGGGCTAAACGTATTTTCGTTTTCTCATGCTATATCTTATCCATCCCAATCAGGGAAATTTTTCCATACTTAAATAAATAAGTGACATTAATGAAGAAGTTCTGCATGTGGAAATATTTGAGAAAGTTGCGGGACGAAAAGGCAAGTTGCCTGCAGGGTGCCTTCCCGGAGAAGCTTTTCTTCTTGCTCTCAGTCTGTGGCCAGGAGCACCGAGCTGCTCCCTGCTCCGTGCAAGCCTTTCGTCTGGAGCGTGAGCCGCCCACGCCTCACGCCGGTGCTCAGGAACGCTACTGCTGTCAGGAGCCGGTGGCCTGTAGCCTAACACCTCGCTGCATCACAAATTACCAATCAAATTTTAAAATAATGATGATGATCATTCATAACGTTATTACTTCAGTGGGACATTAAGACTCTCATACTAGCAATATAATTCAGAGCTAATGCTTTTTCTGATGCACAATTTACTTCGGTTTGTGGAAGAGGGAAAGAAGATGTCAGGGCATGTCGTTTGGTACAATATCGAGCTATAATGCGGCATTTCGGTTCGATAGGGTAAGTTAGCCATCGAAAACAAATGTTTCTGCTGAATCTACGCCGAGGGAAGGCAGAACTCCATTTTCATGTTCACATCAGAAAGCACAGGCTGCGAGCAACTGTAATAAAATAATGGCATAAACAACGAGGGTGATAAGACACTTTTAGAAATTATCCTAGAGATCTTTTAGCAATTTTTAGTCAAATTCCAGACTTTGGGGGAGACTCCAAATGCCAAATTTAACAGCAGTGTGTTCCCAGCTGTAACTGCGCTGTTTCTACGCATAATACTCCTACTCCCATCCACGAATTGAAACCAAAAGCAGACAATATGAAATATGGAAAGTTTTCATCAATTTTCAAAGTAAAACATATCCTCCTATGAACTAATTTCCTTTGATCGAAATTCAAGGCAATTATTCCACATAACTTATTTAAACTGCTGCTGTGAGAAGTTAAGAGAGGGAAGGAAAGGCAAAGGGAGCCAAGGGCAAGGCGGACATCAGACGGCGTTATTGCCTTTGCCATCTGTATCGGAGCAGGCACGTTCTGGCTGAAGCTTCTCCACCGCATTTGAAGCCCTGAGCAAATACCCCAACCCCAGGGGACAGACGCCGACGCCACAAACGCAGCCTCACCGGGGACCTGGCGGTTTGAAGGCAGGCTCCCTACCCTTGTTGAGTTTTAGAAATATTCTTTCTGGCCAGGTCCCCTCAATCTAATACCTTAATTCAGCATAAGATCATTAACCTGGCAGTGCTGCTATTGTCCCTGTGGATCACCTGGCAGCACTCTGTCTGAATGACTCCGAGAACACGCGTCTCGCCCATCGTTTCCTTTCAAAATACACTCTTCAAGTTTAATGAACTGTATCACCCCGCGTCAGGACGATGGTTGCGCTGAGAAGTGCGTAACTCAGTTAAAAACAAAACCGCCCCCATCATTACCTGCGCATCTCTCTCACTAAAAATAACTCCTTGGATCTCCATGTGACCAGAAATGGGAATTCATGGAAAATACGGGATTTCAAATGGTGGGCAGCACCTCACAAAAGGAAAAGAGGAGTCAATCTGTCAGCCACCAGAAAATAACAGAGGTCCAACAAGACGCTGCTAACAGTGATGAAATGCAGACAATGTGTTTTCCATGTTACTAAGTTGAGGCTGCAAAAAATTATTTCACCCCAATTTATAAATAACATCAGTGAGAATAAAAATCTGATCAACAATTTCATGCTACCTAAAGTGAAAGCTCTGTGCTAATACTTTCCTACAGGTGCATTTCCTTCAAAAGCTGAATTCAAACGCACATGGTTGTACGTGACTGAGCGGACAGTGCTTTGACATAGAGAGCAGCCAATTTGTGATTTGCAGATGGGCAACAAGGCACAAGCTGTGGAAACATTCTCTCTGTAAAACAAACTAACATAAGACCCCCAAGCCACCCTGCACTCAAACAAAAGCACTTCTGGGTCCTGTGGGAAATGCTGGATGGACAGGCAGAAAGAGGAAGAAACAGAAGAACGTATTTTTTCACTCTTTCCATTTACTTCTCTTGTCCTGCAAGGCTGATGCTGCTGTTCCATTTTCTGTACAACCTACAAAAACTCAATTTATTTTTTCAATCTGTCTCCAGTCAAGCCTCCTTACATCAGCTGTGCAGTCATTCCACCGAGGCTCGTGTCCAGCGGCATGAGGAGGGTGAAGTAAATGAAGTTACCTGTGCATTTACGGTCCGTGTCCTCCTTCTTTGACCCACTGATGGTTAACTTGCAGTTGAAGTTCTCCTCCCAGTACTCTGCAAACCACACGTTCCTTCTGTTGTTCTCCAGGGTGCGGGAGGTAAAATAGGCATCAAACCCTGGAGAAGGAGACAGGCAGAAAGCTGAAGGCTAGCTCATCCTGCACAGGAAGAATTGCAGCCTGAAAAACAAATACTCTGTTTGTATCTTCTTCAACATCCAGCACACGTTCACATCTCTGTCCAGACAAGATGACCATGGAGAGAAAGGAAATCCATCGCAGGTTTTATCTAATCAGCTGCATCTTGCAAGTAAATTACTCTGCGACTAAATGTGAGGCACAAAGCTAGGTAAAATACATGTAAAACAGAGATTAGTATCAAAAAAAGTTATGAGCAAAAAGCATGGATTAGATATTAGATACCAATAAGGAATGAAAATAAATTACACAGTGCAGCTGATATTAGGCTGAGCTCAATACAACTAATTTTGCAATTAACCTCTCCAGACCTCCAGAGAAAGCAGTTTCATCCAAACTGGCCATTACCAGTGCACCTTGTTGGGTTTGCAGCATGTATTTTTCCCTTAATTTCATTTCACAGAAGTGCAGATAAACTCAGAGAGCAAAACTTCTAAGAGGTAACTGTGAATCACCACGATTTACTGGACGTTTGGATTTGACATCCTGAAGTGGGGGGGGGGTAAAAAAAAAGTTTCCTTCCTTAGACCTGTGAGATTCAGTTTGTTCTGACGCCATGTAGCCACAGACAGCTGGCACTCCTGCAAGGGTAAGATGACATAAATCTCCAGTATTAAAATAATGGGGGAAAAATTATAATTTTTAACAGCTGAGTTGAAGGCTACGAGTCTTCTTTTTTTGAAAATACATAGTCCTCTATTCAGTGAAAGAAACCACATAACAACTATCGAATAGCTGTGCGGCAGTGACGAGTTCATCGTTTTCATACAGCTCAACTATATTCTATCTCTCTGTGACACCTCAACAACTTGCCAGAAGAGAAACATATTTTGCTTTGGCTTTTCTTTTTTTCCCCCAGAAATTTAAATCAGTTTATACACACACACATATATACACAAACACACTCACATGTGTGTATAACGATTAAAGAAAAGGAATATCTAAAGGCTTACAAACCAAGGGTGGGGGGTGTGTGTGTGTGTCAAACTCTACTATAAAATTATACAGTTTATTAAATTCTGACCAGAAATTAGACCTGCCATAGCGTAGGGATTTTCTCTATCAAGTTTTCAAATTCTGTAGTTTAAAACCAAGCCGAATATCCGTTCGCAGTTCAGACAATACCCTTGGAAAACCATGCTCATTGCAACGGGGTTGTCTCACACTGCAGTACCGACCTGAAACAAGTACTTCCCACGCAGCAGTGGTCGCTTCAGACCTAGAGGGACATCACAGTACGAACTGCCCCGGGCACCACCGCCTCGCCGCATTTAAGCACTCTTCTCTCCCTAATTCTCTTTCAAAGCTGGGAAATAGCTCCTCAGAGCCCAAGGCAGCCCTTGTGCGTACAAGCAATGGCCATGACAGGTAGCCCGGGTGCGAGCACGATGGCAGATGCCTGAGCTCTGTCCCTCCCACGGGAGCAGGCGGCGACAGGAGACTCGAGGGGCAGCGGCTGGGCACCCTCCCAGCGGGGGAACCTGCTCCCGACAGACACCCGTGGGTCCTCAGGAGCTCGAGAGCAGGGACAAGCGGAGATCACCACCCTCCCACAGCAACATTTTTATTTTATTCCTACCCCTGTATGGGTTTGGTTTTGCTTGGCAAACAAAAGATTTGCACGAGGACCGATATATTAGCGCGTGTCTATGTACTCACATAAGGAGTATGTGAGTGCGTGTCTACGCGTTCATACGCAAAGTCTTTTGTCTTTTTTTCTTTTTTGTAGCCGACAGAAGCTGTGTTCTCTCATCTGTCCAGAAGGAAGAGCAGACGGAGCGGCACAGCCGAGAATTCCTGGCACAGAACGTGGAACGGGTTGTGCCAGAGGTGCCAGAAGCCCAGGCAGTGGCTGTCCCACCGCCTGAGCCGGGTACAGGCTCCCGGCAGCCGAAAGCCCTGCTCACTTCTACAGGCTTTTGACAGTCCCTCTGAAGTGAGGGGGCTGTGCCCATTCTCTTCAGAGAGTTATATCAGTCTTACAACAAGCCTACTCGAACAGCAGGACATCCACCACTGTTACTAGCACTGAGTAGTTTTCCTAAGTCTTCCCAGTTACCGGTCTTTAGCCTGCAATGAGCAACGTCAGAGCTTTTGCCTACAGAGACAGCTTAGATTCAGTATTTTTCATGCAACCTTCCAGAACTGCAATCCAGTTCAAGTTCAGGTTACAAAAGAGTTTTTGCTTTTACTAAGAAGGCTGTTGAGGCATTCAGACTATACAAATCTGAAACCTGGATAAAGCAGATGAATTGTAAAGAGGACTTGAAAATGCTGGTTGCACACTGAGAGGCTCAGAAGTAAATTATCTGGCATCCGAAAAGCACAAATCCATTGAAGATGCAAATCTCAGAACATCTATTTTGTCCCTTTCCTTGGCTTTACAGCTTGTACTAGCATTGCAGAAGAGGGTGGAAGCACAGAAGCAGCAAGCTCTTACAGATACTAAACCATCTCTCTATATTGCATGATCCCATGGTTCCTTTTGATTTTGCACTTAGAAATGACAGTAAATACATATTCCATTGAAAGAGAGAAAAAAGTCCCTTGCACCATAGCCAACAATTTCTCTCCCTGAAATAGGTGGGTAAATTGACTCAGTCTGGCACTCCTCACAATGAAATTGAGTCAGAGGAAAAACATATGGCATCATTAAATTAGCATAGCAATCCATCCACTGTGGGATAAAAATAGACAGCATGTAAACAGATGTTTCCAAATAAGAAAGAAGATTAGGAGTGGGGTCAATCTGTCTCCTTGTATTAGCTTCGTGTACTATTGACCCAGCTATAATGTATAGTTTCCTAATTCTGAGTCTACTGTGCATGACTCGCATCCAAAGCCCACTGCTCATAAGCACAGTGTACATCATCTCCAGAAAACAAACTAGAAAAATATATATGGGGGTCTTCCAGAAACAGGCTGAAATCAAAGCGAAATTTTACCCACGGCCTCACTAGTAAATACGCGTAGGTCTGTCCCGCAACATCCACCCTTCGGAAGGATGCCAAACCCTAGGCTACGTGCCGTACCAAGTCAACGCCGTGCTGTCGGTAGCCTGAGGGACTGCACCCACATCATGGAAACCTGCGAGCCAGCCACCCAGCTGGGACGGGACAGAACCTGTATCCAGTGCCGTTGAATATCGGAGTCCGTACCTCAGTACGGCTCGTCCAGCCCTGGGCGCCGTTTGTGCAGCTTGAAAGGAAAACTTCCCGAACAAAGCTGCACCAAGAGCCGACCTGTGATGGCAGAGCCCCCGAACCCCCTCCTGCGCTATTTACACTAAGGCAGAGACTTAACCTGGCTGTCCCATGTTTTAGGGAAATCGTTTAATACAGCCCCTCGCCACAGCTGTTCTGCTTAATTAATGACAAATTAGTGACTTAGGAATGTTTCTACGCACGGTCTCTAGAAAGGACAGCACAATTTCTGCATTTCTCAGCTGAAATTTCCTAAGGAAAATATTCACGCGGATGGGTCAGAAGAAAATTTAGAAAATACTCTTAGATTTGAGGTACATACAAGTTCAACCAGCTTTCCTGTAAACCTCTGTGTAGTAGTTTCACTTATAATTAAAAGAGCATTTCAAAGGGGATATTCAGTCATAAGATCTGCAAGATACATATGGCTCAGAAAGAGAAACAGTATACCTCACCAACGTGCCAAACTAACTGACATCTGGGAAAAGTGCTCTATAACTTAATAAGATAAAAATCAATAAGTCTTGATAAAACTGTAATAGAATTCCATAAGAATTACTCTAAACCTTTACAGATTTAATAACAAATAATAACATTCTCATTGATTTTTTTTAATGATCCCCCTGCATTCCCAAGAAGGAGTATAGATCCCTATTAAAGAGCATACCTTTTTTATCGCTATTTCCTATTGATCAAGACAAGCAGGCGAGTGACTGACTGACAGAGGGATGGAGTTAAGTAGCAGGCCAAATTTCTACCAATTCACAGAATCATAGAATCCCAGACTGGTTTGGGTGGGAAGGGACCTCACAGCCATGGGCAGGGACACCCTCCACTAGCCCAGGCTGGGTGACTGGCCCGTACTGGGTGGGTGACTGGCCTGTACTGGGTGCATGACTAGCCTGTACTGGGTGGGTGACTGGCCCGTACTGGGTGGGTGACTGGCCCTGCACACCCACTCGCTGTTTCTGGCTGCATTGCAGATTGCAGCACTCTGCTCCCACACCCCAAAACCCTGGAGAAGACCCCCAGCCGGCATCGCTTTGTGAATTGCCCTCCTTCCCCACGTCCTTAGGGCCAAGGGAAGTCCCCCGTAGCCAGGGCCAAGCGGAAAGAGCCCTCCATTGCTCCGTAGGAGCGAGGCCAGGAGCGTGCTCACAGGCACCGGGTTTGATCTGATAAATATTCGTAACTTCTGCCCGAAGTGCTGGCACACACGCACCGCGGGGGTGCGATACACCAGAGGAGAAAGCCTGGGGTGTTTCGTATCATCTGGTGCAAACCTGTGCACCTCCACTGAATTAATTGAACTGTGCCAGTTCACAGTGGATGAGATCTTCATCCAATTTAAAGGTTAGTGAAGAATGCTCAGTGGAATCCCACTGCTCCTAGAATAGGGTTTTTTTCCTGCTTTTCCGCTATATCATTCCCGAGAACGCTGTCAGAGAAGTTATTACGACTGTCTGAAACACACTGGCTGAACAGAATACACACCACACTTGTTGCTCTGTGATTTGAGCCAACAAAACACCATTTCATTTTTTCCCCCACCATTATTTTCAGAAGGTAATTGTGCTAGATGTACTTTAAAGTGACTTTAAAAAAAAAAAGGAAAACTAGAGGAAAAATATTTTTCAATTAAGAGAAAACAGGACCAATTTCAAGATCTTACTATTTCTGAGGTTCATATTTGATGCACGGCTAATAACTAAAGCAAACCCCAAACATTCATTTCTCAGCAAACGCTGATCATTTGCTGGGGTGGCAATGCTGCCGCCACGCAACCGGCCTTCTCAGGGGCCTTCTGGAAATTCCGTGTTGAGTTTCAGGACTTAAATTCCTATTAAAGAACAGTAAAGTAGCTACATACCCATATTGTTGTATTTTGAACTCTGATCATTAGGCTACGATGGATCCATGCAAAGATGAATGCCAGGTAAATACTGTGAGCTCATGCGCAAGGATTTATGTCACCTGAGGTTACCACTTGTTCCGTTGTTGATCGCACGTGACAAAAATAGGTGGTTACACGCTGCGAAACAGGTTACAACCTGCAAACCCAGGTTGGTGCAGAGCGAAGGAACTCCTGAAATCACAGGAGGACTAACATTAGCAGCAGGAGGTCACTTTTCACCATGCTCAGACTGACCCGCGATTTGTTAACTCTTGGAAAAAAACAATACTTGTAACTGCCTCAAAAAAACCCCAAAATATACATTCTGTCTTAAATCTCTTATCAGTTATGACTATTTCTACACTTCGCAGGTACCACAAAGCCGTCCTTCAAACACAATCCATCCTATCAAAGTCAGTGGGCTTCAGTCAGAGGGACATCTTAAATGCATATCTAACTTTAGACACTTTAATTAATACAATTCAGAAACATTGAAGTTGAAATACAGGAAAACGTATTCTCTATAATGACGACAGGCTTAAGCTCGTGCTTAAGCTTAATCTTTCTGAACTGAAGCCATTCAGACAACTTGCATGTATAATGCTAAACATAAGAATAAGAGCTTTGGGTTCAGGGGCTCACGGAATTAGATGACCCAGCCAAAAAAGCTGGATGCTTAAATGTAAAAGTAGGAATAATCACTTCTTACTCTTGTACACGGCCAAGTACTACACTTGTGTGACAAGATTTAGTGATTTCTCAATGTTCTCCATATATTGTACTTAAGAAAATTACTTTTTTCAGAAAATACCTCTAAGAGATATAGATAGTCATTTTAGGAGATTTTATAAATTAAAATAAATCTCTTATTACTTTAAATCACTGTGATTTGATTAAAGCATTATTCTTACACATAGAGAGACAATACTACCTAATGGGTTCATTTATTTTCCACCCCAGGATTAATATATGAATTAACTACATAGCAATGAAACAGACTTTTTAAAAAAAAAAAAAAAAAAAAAAAAAAAAGGAGAGGGGTAGGGAAAGGGACCCGATCCTGAGCACTACAGAGGGGTGGCGAAGCCCGGGCGAGGGGAGGACGAGTGTGTGTCACTTGGCTGTGACACCACCAAAACCCCAGCTCTTTTGGCTGTTTCCCTGCTTAGCCCAGCGGGACAGTCAGGGTGCCAGCCCGAGCACCCCCTCCATCGGGACAGGAGTCATCAGTGCTGCTCAACTGGCTGAAATTAGAAATTACCGGGGCAGGATGGGTGCGTGTCACCCCAGGATTTTATCTGGGTGTTCTATTCTGCACCATTTACGGTCCATCGTCTGGACGGAGAGTGCCAGCATAGCACCCAGCCCTGCCAGGAAACACTCTCAGCGCTCCAGTCCCCCCCCGCGCCCAGAAATCCCTCTCGGCTCCTCTTGGACCAGGGCATCGCTAAGGAAGAAGGATCCCCCAGCACCCAGGAGCTGGGAAGGCTCAGAAGAGCAGCTCGATTCTCAACCAGAAAATGAGGCTTGCTCACGTGTGGCTGCTTTTTATACCTCCCCCCTGCCCTGCTCCCCCCCCATCCCCCCAAAAAAAACCCCAAGTGATTTATTTCTCACATTAATCTCACATCTCTCCTTCCATTTGATGGTGCATGTTGCCCATTTTCTGCCTGAAAGCATAATGCTCAGCTTCCCTGGCAGAGGTGGCCGAGGGAATTGTACGTGCTTTGGAGGATAAACCAGGCTCCGGGAGCAACGCTGCGGTTTGCCACGGGCAGCTGCGGCGTGGAGGAAGGAAGGGGTCCGCAGCGGAGGCGTTTATCATGGGGACACCGCCAGGCGCACGTCGATGGGGAAAGCACGGGCTGCAGACAAGAAAGCTGCGCAGAAGGCAGGGAGGTGCCCAAAAAAGAGCAATCCCCTACGAAAAGGAAGAGAGAAAAGGGGGGATCCGACACTGACCTGGGGCCAGTGAAACCAGCGGCAGCCAGGGGAAGTTTCCAGTCTCTCCGGAGCGGAGCCGCGGGCGGGCGATGGATCCACGGCGATAACGTGCTGTGGCCTGAATGAACCAGGTATTTTTTAAGAGAGACTTCTGGCACTTCTTGTTTACCAAATCCCTAGCGCACGCTGTGAAGCATCTATTTCATGTGTCAGCTGTGGCTTCGAGGGCTCTGGGATTACTTAATAAGGAAAATAATTAAGCCTAATTAAAACACAAAGTTGCTGTTGACCTACTGCATTTCTCATGTACTTTCAGCGTGTTCATTCTCAGCCCATGTGGCTGTGAGCAAATACAACACCCTGACCCAATTTCATACGAGCAGTGATTTTATCAGTTTATAATATCTTTATTCTCTATTTTGTCCAAAGAATGTCCACACTAACGATTGCTGGTCCCGCAGATTTTACCTACCCAGCTAGTAAACCATCACTTACCATGACTGCTGATGCCAAGTGAGTTTAAAGCAGTTAGTCAAATCATTTTCTGATTTTCCTAGCATTCAAGCCAAAATAGTTTAATTTACTGGCATTAAATCTGGGATAAAAGCATTAGGTGTGAATGGTAAGATCAATTTTAAGACAGCTAGTCTTTTTTCAGATTTGATTATGTTGCCCAAGCCACACACTACACAGTATTATGGAGCCCTTAAGATTGTCCATGGATATTTTCTTGACCTTCTTACTCAATAAAAAGGCCATAATACTAAATGATTTTACTAACTTCCTTCATGCCATAAAAGTGCTTTGTTTTCTTTTTTAATGGTTGGCGATTATCACAGCGAAAAGGGTATTTTAGTTGATGTCACATTTGACTTTTTATATACATGACATCAAGCACATACAAAGGAAAGTCAGCTTGCCGTACTTAGGGCAAATGTGGGATTTTAAGCTATAAAGCTTCTATTACAGAAATAGACATATATTGGCTAAGTATCGTGGTTATCACTTTTATAAAACTATACCGCTGCCACAGCAATGAGATCATGACCTAGGTGGTGTCTAGCCAGTGCTGTAATAGAGAGGTTAATACAGAAGCGTATTATTATTCATTATTCTACATTTTATTGCCATCAGGCACTCCTTACTTTCACAGAGCTCCCATTTATATCAATATAAACAGTAGAACCCCCTAAATTTATTTCTCCTGTTTGTTATTTTTATTGCCATACCAGCTGGAGGCCTCAGCTGGGGACGATGCTTTTCCTGCAGCAGCCGGCACTGGACACACACCTCCGGGAGCTCGTCCCCATCCCCGGTTTCTCCTGCCGCCATGGTCTTCTGGGTGGCACCAGGATCATCCTCGTACCCGAGCGGGAGGCCGACGGTGGGACCCAGAGCGACCCGCTGCTTTCTTTATGAAGGACAAAAGGACCAAATCCACGCCTCGGAGCAGAGAGAGTTGTCGCAGGGCAGAAGACGAAGAAGGCTTGTGCTCCTCTTCCTCGGAACGACTGCAGACTTCGCACACCGCGTAAGATTTTTGCGTTTCCAGCCACAGAGGCACTTCCGAGGCTGACACCAGCATAAGTCACCGGGGGTGCTTAGCGCGTACGGTGCTCTGCCTTCAGCTGAACACGCCGCTTCTTATTCAAACGTCTCCTCTGCTGGAGTGAACCATTCCTGATGAATTGCAAGAGTCCCAGCCAAGGGAGGAAGGCTGCGCACGTAAGCCTACACTTGCGAGTGAGGATCTGTGTCTGCTGTAAAGGTTATCACCAGGCTCGGGCCAAACAGAGCAGATTTAAAAATACATCCAGAAGCAGAACGTCTCTCGCACTAATCCATCCTTTCCTGCTGCCCAGCTCCTGGAAACGGGCTGTTTGTGTGCCAGCACCTTATCCATGAAGTACTCTGGTTTGGTTTCCCCCCGCTCCTCACACCTGATGGTGAGCAAAAAGGGTTTTCTGGGGTTTGTTTAGGGTTTTTTTTAAAACTATATATCACAAGGCAACATAGTTAATAGCTTGCTTTTCCTCTCATTTACATACCCAGTCTTCTGGAAATTATCTGTTGCCTTCTGCTCTACCGAAAACCAGACCAGCTTCTGCAGGAGCCTCCGCCAGCAGCAGCAAGACTCGGCTCACCCCGGGCCACGGGTCAGGATGCAGATCCCTCGGCACTGTTAATAATACTTACCTTCAGATTCTGAGCTGTTATTGCAGTTTTTCATTTGCAATTAACTATTTAACCAAATCTCTTTGTAGACGTCAATGTCTTCTTCCCACTGGTTTTCCGAGTTCTTCCTTCCCACCCTTCTTGACTACACGGGAGAAGCCGCTCCACAGACGGCCTGTTCCAGTTTAATCATGCCGAGCAGTACAATCAGACAGATACCGAAGATCTAAATGCAGAACATGAGAGTGGTTTTCTTCCCTTTGATAGCAGCAGCAGACAAAACGCACATTGCGTATCCTTAAAAGCATTTAAACTCCAGTCATCTGCTTGCATAATGTAAAGTGAGGATAAAAATACAGAAATTCCTCGACACGGTAACGGAGCAACCCTTTAATATGTTCAACGGGTTAGAATGGATAATAATAAAAAATAAAAATCGATCAGGACACATAACGAGTATGTCAAAATAAGCTGAAGGGGGGGTCAGAGCTGCCAGGGCTGCGGGGGAAGGCTGAGGTGAGGGGTCCCCAGAGCACCCCGACCGCTCAGCACCCCACACCACCGCTGCCCCGTGCTCTAATTCGGCAGAGGAGCCAGGAACAGGACCAACAGCGATGCTACACATAGGTAACGTTCCATCCTCCTGTGATACACGACCTAAATTCTGAGCCGTAAAGTCACAAATAGCCCTGGTGGTGGTCAGTGCACTCCCCCCGGGTGTGCCGCCCTGGCACACGCACTCAAAGCCAACGTGCAAAAACCAAATCAATGCGCGGTCGCACTGTCACACCTTCCCAGCGAACAAACAGGAAAGAAAAATGAAAGCCCGTCCTCCCGCTGCCTGCGGTGGGAGCGGGCGAACAGGGCGAGACGCGTACCGAGGGATGCTGAGACGTACCTGGCTTCTGGCGCGGGAGGGGAGCGCGAGGGGCTGCTCCTTCCCCCCAGGCACGCGGCGGCCGCAGCCCGAGCCCAGGCTGCAGCGTTCACTGGCTTTCAAATAGTATTTCCTTATACTGCATCCAATTCCTTCAATACAGAGTTAATTTTCTTTCTTCCTCTGTATACATTTACCTCGTGCCTCGCTGAAGTGTTACCACGTCAACAGGAATAATTACAGCATGTGTAAATAGATTTGCGTACCCTAAAATTTACACGCACGCTCACAGACCCTCACTTACACACACACAGCCCCCCAACCAGACACGGAGGGTTGCCACACTTTTTACCGTTGACATGGTAACACCGGCTGGATGATCCTAGCGAGGCTCTTTGACAAGGCTGTTGCACAGATGCCTCTTCCCGCAGAGCCCTCCGTCCCGCGGCACACGCGGCACACACCCGCGAGCCCGACCCACGGAGCCGGCACGGAACCCGGCCCGAGAGCGGCCGTGCAGGCACGGCGCTGGGGACCCGACACAACGCAGTGCGCGCAGCGGAGCCACGTCTCAGGTTAAACCTCTACATACGCCAGCAATCTTATTTTCAAATTCCCCCGGAGATAACACTCCTAAGAAAATATGAGCCGAAAACTCCATTGCATTCTTCCCTTCCTTTTTTTCTTAAAGTGCTTTAAAAAAAATAAATAGATTACTTCCTTGATTTTTAACAACTGACTTCTTGATTATAAGGCGGCTTTAATAACGCCAGCCAGAGCGTGCTAGGATGCGGCAGAGCGACACAATTACTGTTCCCTCCCTCCCTCTCTACAGTTGTCTCAGCTGATGCTGCCAACACAAAGTTTCGGCTTCTGCTCCAACTGTGTGCGTTAATGACATCAAACCGCAAGGTCCTATCTGGAACATGCGCTCAGACTTGTCTGCAAACAGTCAAAGGTAACGGGGAGGGTTTCTGGGGCGGGGGACGGTACAGTCACTCGGGCTGGCCTCGGTGCCCCGAGGCCGTGGAGTCCCGCACCACCGGACGCCTGCATCGCCCCAAGCACTTGTCATCCAAATACCCGGCAGCCTCCAGGGAAAGAAAAAAGCTTTTCAATTTGATGGAAACACTTCAGGAGCAGGATACCCTCTCGGCACCCATTCCTCATGCCCTCACCACCTCTGCGTTTGCGCTCTCTGTTTCAGAGGGCTACCCGGCCCCCGGCTCAGCACCCCCTCTGGGGTCCTGGCCAGCCTGACGGACCACCAGGCAAGTGCCCTCCGCCTGCTCCCGGCTCGGACCCCCTCCGCCTTTTTCTGTGTGTCCGCCATGCACCCCAGAAGCCGGGAGGCTGCAATGGGAGCAGCCGGGGACCCCCAAGCCCCATCCCCATCCCACCCCGCTCCCGGGGACACAACCACGCGGCAGTAGGAGCCCCGCGCCGAGCTGAGCTGCTGGGAACGGGCAACCGGCAGAGGCACTTCCGAACCTGCGGATGTGGGGGACCCTTCTCCTCAGAGATGCCTCAGGAGAGATGAATAAGGCAGTCTAAACATAAAGAAAGTTTTAAAAGGCTCTCAAGTTGTAAGATAATTTGTATTCCCCTCTCTTCATACCAACACATTAACCAAATACATTATTTCCATAATGAGGAGATGAACATCTGTGTGGCTTCCCAAAATTTCAAGTGGCAATACTCGAGACAAGTATTCTCTCTTTGGGGATTGACGCATCAGCATTTTAAATAATTGCCAAAGCTAAAAACATAATTTAAATTCTAAGGAGATATTAAAGAAAGAGTTCAGGTGTGATTTAGGTTTTTT